>JAZKJV010000258.1:0-230678 GCA_037367405.1 Ottelia alismoides
TTTAATCACATCACAATTTTTGTGCATTATTGCTTGATCTATCATGTTTGCTCCATGTATTCGAACTCTCTACATACTTGCACCTATACATCTTTTATGTAGAGTTAAAAATAAATTTGACTCCACATTTGCTTGTCATTGTTTGATATTTGATTGTGGGTTCATTGTTGATTAATTACGGGATTTTGTAGTGGTCAAGACATCGATTGTTGATTCGCCTTGTGAATCAATACGACCGCTCTCAATTTCGTGTTAATCAAATGGCGCCGTTGCCGGGGAGCAACAGCGCATAGTTCTCACTTTTGCCTTGTGTTCGTGATCATTTATCTACCTTTGCGGCTTTTATTTCTGCTTGTTTTATTTTCCTTATTTTTTTTGATATATCTTTTGAATTGTCTAACCACTCTCCTTGTTTGGATTTCGTGCGAGGTACGCGGATCGAGGGAGGAGCTCTCTTCCAGGAGCCCCTGCGCACCCACGTGAAGCGACTTGACTTAGCACGAAGGCAGGCTAGGAGAGGATTTTGAAGACAGATCCTTTTCATTTATTTCCTTGTATACAGTTTGTAATTCGTAGTGAGAGAGAGACTATTTATTGTAATAATACAGGTACCCCCGGACACTTGACTCTCGAGCCTAATTTCCAAGTGATTGTTCACTTGTGGGCTCGCTATGGTTTTTGTCGGCTTTTCTTCGCATTTTTTTATTTTGTTTTCCGGTTTTATTTTTCCTTTCTTTTGTGTGATTGAGCCCTTAGCTTTTATGATTGCTTGTGATAGACTAAGGCCAAACACTTAATATCTTGCATGCACCCATAGTCTCGTTTGGACTTAGACAAATTTTAAACAGTTGATCATCACCTTCAATCCGTCACGCCGCGAGCTCTCCCCGCAAAGCGCTTTCTCCTAAATTCAAGTGTGTTGAGCAGAGGAGGGGTGAGCCTAGACTGGACTCTAGGGTTGAGGATTGGTGGTCAGCTTGTGGTTCTACCCGCTAATAGCAATTTCTGAACTTAGGACGATTTCATCGGCTTGCATTTGCATATAGATAGGTTTCAATTCTGCTGAGCATCCTTGCATGTAGAGTGCTGGAGGCAAGGTGAGCATTTACGCTTTAGCATTCATCATCGTTTTTGCCGCTTGCATTGCTTTCCCGACTCTACCTCTGATTTTGCCAACCTAGGATCTTAAAGGAATTGACTCCTCGTTAGGCTCGTGCATTCTCACTAAAAATCCAAAAAAAAGTGATAACCAAATAAAATCGGGACTGCTAATATTACTTGACCCTAAAACCGATCAAAAAGAAAATCTTGTCTTGGGGCGAGTAATCCCCTCATTGTCTTCGTTTTACATTGCTCGCGCACACACTAAGGTTAGAGCCCAAATCCTATTTTCAGCCCCCTAAGTGTTTGCGCAATTTCGGACTTCTCACCTAACTCTAAAACAGACAAGATAAAAAGACCGCTCTTTGTGGTCTCTACCGAGTTGAGTAGGTGAATTGAGGGTTTGTATTCTTTTTATTTTTGACTGTGATTGTTTTGTGTGTGTCCTAAATCACTCCTGCGCACTTGCGCCTTCGTCTTCACTCTCTTGACTTGACCGTCGTGCTCTCCCGATCATTTCTTTTTGTTTTCAAGATGGATCCCTGGAGTGCATTTTATCCGGACTTTGCGGACCCCTCGCTCGCTCCAGCCCGTCCACCTCCTTTTTATCAGGAGGATCCTCCTCCTATTTTTTCTGATTTTTGTACATACCCGCCTCAGCCACAGCATCACGATTCGGAGTTCTACCCACACCCCCCACCTGTGTATTATCCACCTCCACCTTCACATCCACCCGAGTCTGACCTGATGGAGTCACCTCCCTCGATCTCTATGAGTGATATCTTGAATCGGATGACAAAGCGCATTGATTTGATGAATGATGATATTGCTTTCTTGAGGAAAAATCAGATTAATGCTCCTTTCGTCGGGAATATGGCTTCACTTGTAGGTGATCATGGGAACTTGCAATCGCCAAAAATACAAAAAAATGAGAAAAATTTAAAAGACCAAAAAGATTTCGGGAGATACTTGGTTGATCAATATTTTGAGGAGAGAGTCCACTTGTCAGAGTCCTTGACCACACATCCATTCACACTGAGTCCCACCTTTGACCCCGAGGATGCCGCTGTAAAGACTGCTCTTGGCATGCCTCGTGCATACGCTGATTCCGACTTCCTCCCTTGTATGGAGGAAGTCCAAAAATTCAAAAAAATGTTGACTGAACTCGAAGTGATGGCTACTATTCATGAGATTATCCGTGCCCCACTTCAACAGGCCATGACCCAATTATCTGCTCCTCTTCCCAAGAAGATAAAGCAGAGGAGCAGATCTGAGCGTCACATTCTGACCATGGCCACTGCCCTCGCCATCACACACCGTCCCATTCCCAAGAAGAAGAACACAGCTACACCTTTCATCACTTGCACCATCTCTGATTACACTTGTGATCGCACTCTCCTGGACGGCGGTGCTTCGATTAGCATACTACCCTTCTCGCTGGTACAGTCTCTTCACTTAGGGCCTCTCAAGAAGACCAGGATGATCGTTCAGTTTGCTGATGGATCTATTAAGAGGTCGAAGGGTATCCTTGAAAACGCCGTCATTTCTATTCAGGGCACGAGCTACCATGTTGACTTTGTCGTGTTGCCCATGGAGACCTCCACAGAGGAGCCATCTCCAATCATCCTGGGACGACCATTCCTCACCTCTGCGAGGGTCGTTATTGACTATGGATCAGGAGAGATTTGCTTCCGTCCTGTTGACGAGAGCGAAGCGTCGATCACCGCACCCACAGTTGAACAGAGACCTGTACCTGATGCACCTTCACCAATTATAGCTTACTCTGAGGCATGTGACCGATATGATGGTATTAGAGATGTTTGCTTAGCGACCCCTGATGAGACCCGACGAATCCCTCGAAAGGGGAGGAAATCGGAAAGCATAGACCTCGCAGTTCCTCCTCCTGGTGTGTGGCAATGTGTTGATGAATCCAAAGCATTTATGTGATTGATCCATTTGAGCGGAGGGCAGATACCAAGACTAGACAGGACAGACCTAGTTTGAACACTTCCACTGATAAGTCCGTTCATGGTCACTCACAAGTAAAGATGATTGAGGGCGTTTATGATGTTGCCCATTATTTTGAGAGACCTCATAAGGAAACAAATGACCCAGGTGAGACTCTTGAGGACGATCTAAGTTCGAATACTTCCACAGATGATTTCATGCCTTTTGATTTTTGATCTGGATGACACCTCGCAGGACGACTCCGATTACACCTCTGCCAATGATGATGAGTTTGTCCCATTCCACTTTGATATCTGTGAGACTTCCAAGGCCAGACCTGACCGTACTTCTTCCACTCACCAGTCTGTGCCTTCACATCATAGGAACACCAAGGGAGAACCTAGCCATACTACTTCCATTGACCAGTTCGTCCCTTTCCGTTTTGATTCCACTGAGAACCTTCACCGTGTCGACCTTGATCGGCTTCCGTCCACCGTGGACCCTGATGTCGACATACACCATATCAGATCTATCCCTCAACGGTCTCGCAAGAAGGTTAGCTTTCGGCCTTCTTGATCATATGTACATCCACCTCTGTTGTACATTCTCCTTTGTTCATCTTTGTCTCTCCCGTATTGTTCGTCCACCCATTCTCGTGTTTGCCTTACTTAGGACGTACTTTGTCCTAAGTATAGGAGGGGTGGACGAACCGAGTGCTCTTTCGTCATTCTGTGTCATCACTCCTGTCGTTGCCTATACTTAGGGCTTCTTTTACCCTAAGTATAGGGGGAGTGGTGTGTACATTCTCACGATATCTTCTTCCACTCTGATCTCTTTTCTTCTTTTCTTCTTTTCTTCTTTTCCTTTTCTATTTTCTTTATCTATCAAAAAGGTGCCGCCCTTGTAGACAGTTTTCCATACTTAGGACGTATTTTGTCCTAAGTATAGGGGGCATGCACCCCGAGTTTTTCTCTATTCTTTAATCCTCTCCATTGTCTCCTCTTCTTGTCTATACTTAGGGATATTTTACCCTAAGTATAGGGGGAGACAATCTGAGTACGATCTGTTCATTCCCCTTGACCCTCCCTTCTTTGTGTACAGTCTACTATACTTAGGGATTATTTGATCCTAAGTATAGGGGGGACGGTCAACTTCTCATTGGTTCATTCATTCATTTCTTTCTTTATTCTTTAGACTTGCCTATACTTAGTACGAGTTATGTCTTCTCTTTTTTCTCCGATCTATGAGGACATAGCTCAAGCTAAGTATAGGGGGGTCGTATATACTATGTATATACTTTAGCCATAACTCGTACTTTCGTATTTTCCTAATAATATGGCTAATAATTCTTTAAAATTCATTAATCTTTAATAAAAAGATGTTATCATTCCTCAAATTCTTTTTGTATATACTGATTAATAAATCAGGTGAAAATATTTTGTGCAAAATGTTTGAAAAATAGTTTGAAAACCTTTGTGAACATTTATTAAAAACTATTTTGAAAATATTTTGTTACATGTTTTCAACCTGTGTAAAAATGTGTGGTTTGTAAAATTTCTTTTCTTTGTGTGAAATAAAATGTTTGAAAAATGATTTGCAAATAGTTTGAATAATGGTTACAAAAATATTTTGAAAAATCTATCTATACTGTTTGAAAAACCTTTGCAAAATGATTTTCAAATGTGTGTACATGTTTGTAAAAATTATTTTGGACTATAGTTTTCAAAAAAAATGTTTGGAAAATCTTGTGTCAAATAAGTTTGAGGAATACATACATCACACCTAAAATTCTTTATGTATATATATGTATAAAATAGATCACTTACCCTTTAAATTCTTAAAACCCACTTCTTGTAAATATAAGAAGCACTCCCGTGTAAATATTTTTCACCAGCTTTTAGCCAAAATCTTTTTTGTTTTCAAAAATCCCAAAAAATATTTGCAAAATTAAAATCCAAAAACATTTGAAAAATCTCTTTGAAAATACAAAAAAATGCATATGCATCTTCATCATGTTTTCAAAAATCCATAAAAAGTTCAAAATCTTTAAAAATTGCATCACAAAAATATTTTTTGCATTTTGCATTGCATAGCATTAGCATTTTTCGGATTGAGTTTGATAGTTGAATAAGTGTAAGTAAATCCGAAGATTGGAGCTTGATTGGACCTTAAAAATCTACCTAATAACAGGAACCTTATAGGAACTGGGTTTGAGGTACCTCAGGTCTAGTTGACTTAATTCTTTGAGGATCACGGGACTTGGTTCAATGGATTCTTGACTGCCTAAATAGAATATTTCGGAGCACACGCACGACTCTTGTTGATAATGACCTAACTTAGACACTTGCACCTTTCACATGGCTCAACTCAGTTGGAGTGGTGAGGGGATTGGATTTGCCGGTATGAGACGCACACAAGTGGAAACACTTGTCCTCCTCTAGGGAGGGAAGTGCACCCCAACCCGTCCAGTGATGAGGAAGTCTAAAGACAGGAGAGTGTGGGTTGCAATAAAGCTACAAAAGAGGGATAGTCTACTGGCTCAAGAGGAAAAACTCCTTATGTAAATGCTGCTGTGAATAGTTTTTCAAAAAAAAGAAGAAAAAAAAGAGAAAAAAAAAGAGAGGCATGTACAAAAATAAAATGCCTGCAAAAGTATGTACATATGTTGTAAAGCCAATAAGCAAGCTTGAGTTCCAAAGTCATATATGTGAGCCTGCAACAGGATGACTTGACTACACTGGTCTTGCATCCCAGGATAGGTAGCTACACTGGCCACCGTCCATTCTTCTCTTCACCCGCTCCTCTTGAGCTGGTTGCCACTTGAACTTAGAAGGGAATACCCCGCTCCTCGAGGATGGAGTTATTGGATTGGGGAATCATTGGGTTGTCGTACTGGAGAAGTCAGTCTCTTTGCCATTCTAGTTGGGGAGAGCCACCATCACTTACACTGTACGAGGCAGAATCATAGTCGTAAGAGTTTGCGTATGAGTTGAAGTATTTCTGACCTGGCTATTGAGGAGACTTGGGCAGAGTTTTGGGATTCTCAGGGACTGTTGGATTTCAAATTCAGTTCTCATTAAGGTTCCGTCCGCACTAAAATTCTAAAGGTCCGACTTAAGCTCCAAACTTTGATTTTGTGAAGACAAGTTTGATAATCAAATTTGATCCAACTTCTTCTTTTTCTTTTCTTTCTTTTTCTTTCTACACTTATTGCATAAGTGTTTGCTAGGGACTAGCAAAGGTAAAGTATAGGGGGATGATGAAGCCACATTTCATCATCTTTATTCTATCATTTTGGCATCAAAAATCCTAGCAAATGCGTGTAAATACCCTTAATTTCCATATCTTAGCATTCATGCATGTGCATGTAATTAGTGTATAAAACACTGTAATTAAAGCCAAAATTATAGAATAAATAAAAGAAAAGAAAAAGAATAAAATATTGTAAATATTTTATGATCCGAACCCCGAGACCTAGGCATCTCGATGGCTATGTCGACAAGGAATAAAGTAGGGGGAGATAAGGGCCAAAATACAATAAAAATCCCTTTTGTTTAATTCTTTCTTTAATTATTTTGGGACCTATTTTTAATCCCACCTTTTATACTTTAAATAAAGAAACTTTGTACATAAAAGTTTTATATAATTAAATAAAGAAAAATACAAAATTGATTTCACTCAAAAATAATGCACAGATAAAAAGTTATGCTCTGAATAATATTCCGGAATCCCAACTTCCCAGACCCGTATCTCTCAAATAAAAACTCAAAATTTATCAAACTCACCTCTAATTGTATATAATTTTCAATAATCTATTTAATGAAGGTGGTTTCGTATTTTTCAGAGTTACGGTTTGAAAGTTGAGTTTTGGACACCTATTGTATATTATACCAATTAAAATATTCATTTTATTTATTATTCATTATTTTATTTCATATTTTTATTATTTCATAGATTATTATATATGTACATAATAAAATTGGAATCAAATGATAAATAAAACATTAAAAAAATAAAATTCTTGTATAAAATACATAGAAAAATTACCAATATACTGTGTTAGAACCACGTTTTTGACCGTTTTCGCCGATTTTTGGAGGATGCATCGTGCATCTTTTCACGATGATATCTTCTTAACTTTTTCTCCTCTTATATCCATTATACACGCCCAGTATATAGTTTTAGCATTGGATCATGTATTTGCCCTATTTTCGTCGAGCTTTGGAGCATGATTATCATGTTGTCTGACCCCCCCTCTGCTGTGCATCAGAACATTAGTTTTTGCCAATATTCTCGAATTTTTATAGGCCGATACGTTCACCCAATCGCCGGACTTCCTTCTATACTTTTTCTCTACATACATCCATTATACACGCCCAACCTTTATATCTAGAGTTGAGTTGTCTATTCTCAAGATACGCACCGATCTTCTTGCCACCACATCAACTCTCTAACCAGCCTCTGCCACTCCAGTCAGATCCTTGTTTTTGTCCGATTTCTCGGATTTTTCAAGGCCGACCCTTTCACCCAATGGCTAAGCTTCCTTCACAACTATTTCTCCTTTATGTACCCTCATACACGCCCAGAGGTTGCTTGAAGGATTGGATCAACGATTTGCTATATATCCATCGTTCTTTGGAGCCGCCCACCTCACATGTACAAAAAGACCACATCTTCTTCCAATTCGTTTTGGAACCCTCTTGGACCCATTTTGGCCACCCTCCTTGGAGCTCAAGATAGAGTGAAGTGACAGTGAGCTCCCTCAGCTCCCCGGAGGCGCGGCTAGGCGAGTCGAAGGGTGGCTCCATCACCATCTCCGACCACCTTAGCCGTGAGGTCCATCTCGCCATTCTTGGCTTGAGGTTTCGTATTTTCTTTCATTTTTTTTCTCTTATTTTCTTGCTCTTTATTCACTTGTAGATCGTAGATTTATTCTAGCATTTCGTTTACTTGCTTTTTAGTCACTTAATCACCTAGTTCATCCCTCGCCGGAGCAAGCTCCGGCGAGCTTCGATCCCATCATTTCGACTTTCATTCATCCTCCTCGACGCGGCTTTCATCTCACCGCCGCCATCCTCCGCGATTCTACGTATCCTCATACACAACCCCTTTCATCTTCGGCCACATAAGGTGGTCGGAGCACATCCTTCTTCCCTCACCAAAGCGAAGGAAAACCCATTCACATCCCATTTTTTTGTGTACCTAACATCTTGGCCGAGTTTTGTACTCGAGCCCTTCTTCTAATTGCAGGTACATCGGAGCACTTTCACGCACATTCCCTTGTTATCCAAGATCAGCTTGACGCCACCTGAGTTAGTGGGGCATTTTGCAATCACGTCCCCGCATTTTTGGCATATTTCGGAAAGTTTTCGAGTACATTTTTGTACTGCAGTTTCGTATTTACTTTTTCATCTGTACCCCTGTGTTTTAATAGATATAACTCATTCGTCTAAACTCGATTTCTCGTGAGATTTTTTTGTTAGAAAGCTGTTTAAGAGTTCTACATCATATCCAAATTTCAGATTTTTCTGATGTACAAACTATTTATGGCGAATTTATGAAGTCAGAGTAGTGATTGGGCTTGTTTTGTTGATAACACTTGAAATACCCAATATCACTTGCTCATTTTTGGATATGTTGTAGTAATTAGCAGGGCCGAATTTGGGTTCAAATTTCAACAAAAAATATTGCGATTTGTGTCCTGTAGAATTTCTACAATATTTTTAGTGATTGATTTATTTTTGGAGCATCTTTGATCTATTTGAAAATCTAAAAATATGTCCATATGCCCCTGACTTTGTTCTATAATCAGAGATTTTTGTTATATTTTTATCTTTTTGTTTGAGTAGTCAAAAAAATCAAAAACATCATTTCTACCTTCCTGCAGTCTTTTATTTTTAATATATTCAATACCTTTTAAAAAAATTCCAAAAAAAATATATTTTGTTTGTTTCTGTATGTTTAAACTTCAGACCAAAAATCATTAAAAATTTCAAAAGAAAACCCCTAAAATAGCAAAACACCAAAAACCTTCAAAAAAATCTTAAAAATTCTAAAAAAATCCTAAAAATACAATTTCAGTTTCTGAATTTTCCTTATTTTGTTATCTTTATTATAAAATTAAGTTGAGGAAGTTTTGATTCTGTTTGATATTTTTCATCCTCATTTTAATTTCAGCCAACAACCTATCTCATTATTTACTAGTATTTTTGCCCTTAAAAATACCAAAAAAATTAGAGAAAATCTAGAAAAATCACAAAAATATTAGAAAAATATAAAAATCACAAAACATTCCATTTCTTGTATTTTGAGTATTTTCCCTATTTTTATCCCTCTCTTATCTCTATTGTACATATATATTCCTTATATACATTATATCTTTATTAAAAGATTAAAAAAATCTAAAAATACAAAATCTAAAAAGAAAATACAAAATCAGTAAATTAAAAACCAAAAATAAAAATATAAAATCAAAAATAAAATAAAAAAATATAAAAATTAAAAAACCCACAAAAGAAATTTGCATAGTTGTAGATATTTAATCATATCACAATTTTTGTGCATTATTGCTTGATCTATCCTGTTTGCTCCCTGTGTTCGAACTCTCTACGTACTTGTACCTATACATCTTTTATGTAGAGTTAAAAATAAATTTGACTCCACATTTGCTTGTCATTGTTTGATATTTGATTGTGGGTTCATTGTTGATTAATTACGGGATTTTGTAGTGATCAAGACATCGACTGTTGATTCGCCTTGTGAATCAATACAACCGCTCTCAATTTCGTGTTAATCAAGGAGCCGGGGCGAAGGTACGAGGGCCGGGGAGGAACTCGGAGGCGGAGGGATGGTCCGAGGGAGGTCGGGAGGAGCCGCTGGAGGAGCAGTTGGATGGGAGAAGAAAGAGAAGGGGGAGGAAGAGGATGGGGGAGGAAGAAGAAGAAGAGTTGGACATTTCAGTCTATTTTTTTCAGTTAATTCCACTTGTGTCCTTGAAGTTAACGGCCATTTGTATTAGAAATGGACGGAAACTAACCCGAGGGGCACAAGTGATAGAATGGGAAGAAGTGAGGGGCACAACTGATATTACCAAAAAGATAGGGGTGTAACTGAAATTGCGATATCCTGGAGGGGCACAACTGATAAAAACCCTAACAATAAATATTAACACATGTCTACTGAAATAAAATTATAAAAATATTATTATAATAGATGGAAATGTTGATTTAAATTTTGATGCTATATTTTACAAAATTCATTTTTTTACAATGTGTAGTTTATACTTTTACAAAATTGTTATAGAGTTTTTACTAAATTCGCAGTAATTTTTACAATTTCAGAAAAATCTCCACCTCATTTGAAAGGTCCCATATATATATATATATATATATATATATATATATATGAAAAAGGACCCTACACCGGCGGGTGCAGGAAATTCCCTACACCCGGCCTAATTTTTCATTTTTTTTGATTTTTTGAAATGAAACCTTTGGAAATTTAGATCACAATGTATCACCATATTATCATTCCAAATTCAACTTAATTCGACACTTCTATCATCTCCATCAAGACTACCAAATTTTAATGGTCTTAGGATTGCTGAAATCGACCCCTTTTAGATGAACATGTTAGGAATGTTTATTTTACATGAAATTTGAAACACTTATTCCCCTCAACATATTAAGTAAATCCCCCCAACTTTTAATTCAAAAAAAGTAAAAAATTAATGCGAAAATGGGGTGGGTGCAGGGAGTTTCCTACACCACTGGGTGCAGGCTCCCTGTCCTCTCTCTCTCTCTCTCTATATATATATATATATGGGTTAAATGGGGCTGCCCCCTAGGGGTAGCTAACTTAGCTCCCCCTGCCCCATTTCACCTGGTTTTTTTTGAAAATTTCTTCCGTGAAATTTCATCATTATATCCCTATATTATGTCATTAAAATTTCATGCGAAACGGAGATTCCTACGGCCTCCATCCAGACAGTCATTTTCTAACGGTAACATAATTGCTAAAATCGACCTCGTCTGGATGGAGGTCGCCGGAGTCTCCGTTTCACACGAAATTTTAATGACATAATATAGGGATATATTGATGAAAATATACGGAAGAAAATTTTAAAAATAAAAAATAAAAAAACCGGGCGAAATAGGGCCGTGGGAGCCGAGTTAAATCCCCCCATGGGGGCAACCCCATTTTACCCTATATATATATGAGGCTGGGAAGGTTGCTACATGCAGCACCCAATGTGGCTGCTGCATGTAGCGTTTTCCCTATTTTTTTTTCAAAATTCCACCATGTATATTCATCTATATATCTCTCATATATGTCATTCAAATTTCGTCAGAAACAGAGACTCCTATGCTCTCCATCCAGAACAGGTTGATTACAACAAATTTGAGACCGTTAAAATTACATGTTCTAGATGGAGGGCATACGAGTATCTGTTTCTGACGAAATTCAAATGACATATAGGAGAGATATATAGATGAATATGGTGGAATTTTGAATTTTTTTTGAAGAAAACGCTACATGCAGCAGCCACGTTGGCTGCTACATGTAGCAGCCTCCCTTCTCTCTCTCTCTCTTTATATATATATATAGAGAGAGAGATGAGGAAAGGGATCCTACTCCATGGAGTAGGTAACTTACCTACTCCACTTTCTTTTTTTCAATTTTTTTTATTTTTTTTGAAAAATACCACCGTGGATTTTCATAATTATACCGTCTAATATATCATTCAAATTTCGTCAGAAACAGAGACTCCTACGGCCTCCATCCAGAACATGAAAAATACAACAAATCTGTGACCGTTAAAAAATGATTGTCTAGATGGAGGCCGTATGAGTCTCTATTTCTGACATAATTTGAATGACATATTAGAGAGATATAGTTATAAAAATCCATGGAAGCATTTTAAAAAAATAAAAAAATTGAAAAAAAAGGAAAATGGAGTAGGTAAGTTACCTACTCCATGGAGTAGGATCCCTTTTCTCTCTCTCTCTCTCTCTCTATATATATATATTTAGAGAGAGAGAGGGATGAGTGATCCTGTGAGATGGAATTTTGTGAGATGGTGAGATGAGAAATTATGAACCACTAGTTTCAACCAGGAGAGAGAAAACTAGTGGTCCAGAATTTTCCATCTCACCATCTCACCAAAATCTCATCTCACAGGATCGGCCCTATATATATATAGCATGTGTGCATTTGCATGTATCCATGAATATATAGCACTCTCATACATGACATTTAGCCTTTAAGGTTAAGTAGATCAACTTTTGTGTGCGTGGGTGTGTACAAGTATGTGCTAAAAATAGTAACATAATTAGGGTCCATTGCTAACATGCTCTCGGTCAAAGATCCATACCTCTAATGTTTTGCGAGCCCAACATGATGAATGCCCACATACTCTCAAGTCGGCTTAGGTCTTCCTACATACTATACACACACAGATCGACCGCTCCTATCGGAGTTCGACATATTAATGGTAAAGCATGGTTGAACCTCCAATTTCTTATAAATTATAACACTCAAAGCACTCCTAGGCCCTGTTTGGTTGGAGAATAGGCTCTGGAATAAGGGGTCAATTCTACTCCCGACCCGGTTCCCAGTGGTACGACTATTCTCCATTATTCCATCTTATTTCACTCTTATTTCTATCTTTATCCCACCTTACCTGCCTTTATTTCACCTTATTCTCCTTATTCTTATCCTCCAGCCGAACGGAGAATAGACCCTTATTCCCCTTATTCTCCGTCCTTATTCATGCTTATTCTCCTACCGAACAGGCTCTAAGTAACTGATGTGCGACTATGAATCCAACTTCTTACTCTTAGTCCGCCCTTTATCTTGCCTCCGATAAAACCAACTGCATGACCAATTGTGAAAAAATCGTGCCATCCCTTGATTAAAGATCAAATTGTTCAAAGGATCAAATTGGTATATATGGGTACTACTTTATTTAAGTGAAAGATTGCATGTCATTGGGTTAGAGTATTAATTGTAGTGATAATCCATTCTATCATAGCCTAAACTCTTGTCACAACATTATGTAACAACTATAGCTCCTAATCAGTCTGCACATATGGGCTTATCCTTATCCCCTTCCCTCTAACGACTCATATAGCAAATTCTCAAACCCTTCATCCCTCCCATCCTTTATGAGCTCCCATTTTCTCTTTCCTTTTCCACTGTTGGATTTTAATTCAACAATGAGGGTTCTATATCCCTTAAGTTAGGTAGGTACCCTTTTAGGATACCTCCCTCGCTTGATGGACCTAAATTTCATCGTGCAAATTGCACAAATTATCTCTTCTTGAACCTCAAACAATGACTTATTGTGTATTACATTGCATAATATAAATAATGCTTAAAACATCAAAAATAACATATCAAAGTATCTGTGTAGTTAATTACTATGTAGTACAGGATCGTAGAATGCAAAAGCTTAAAATACATAAAAATTAGATAGTCTCAAAATAATTAAAAATACTCAAAATAAAATAATCGCAAAAAATCTGCAAAAAAAGAGAAAAGCATGAATCTTATGTATTAATGTGTATATGTACATATTCTACTTTGTTATAATCCAGGGACACCCGATCTTGCTTTGTGTGAATATGTGTGTGTATGCACATGGATGTTTTTACTTAGTTCATGTATTTACTTCATGGCATTTTTCCATGTTCAATTACCTGAAAACTATTTTGCTTCATTATATTTTTTCTTATTTTATTTTTATCTTGATTTTATATTAAAATTATATTTCTCTTATTTTATTTTCTTTAACTATTTGTTAATGAATTTTTCAATTATTTTAGGTAGGTTAAGGACTATGTCTAGACAAATCTTTCACTGTGAGCATGATGAATAGCCTAAAAAGAACTTACTAGTAGGAAAAGGTATATAATCTGGAAATTGACCAAGGTCTTTCGAAAAACCAACCTCTAGACACATTCACTGCAAACCTATATCACGCGCATGACCAAATGGGCTTACAAGACCCATGCTCTTACAAACCATGCTATGGCCTCAAGGATCTGAGTTAAGCCACACAAGCCTTCCATGCCCCACAACAATAGCCATAGGAGTGCCAGAAGTCACACATCTCCTCTCAAGCCTATTCTAACACAGAGGAGTTCAACTATTCTGAGTTCAATGATGTGGTACTTGTAATAACACTTGATGAACCTGGAAACACAAGAGACACACAAATATAACAAAACACCATTATATAAAATACATACAAACTTACTGGTTTTTTTATCTTTTTATTTGCAAGTCTCATTGGCTTAATTCTTTCTCCAATAGTTCAATAAAAACATGTATAAAAATAAATCAAAGATAGTTCAAAGATAGTGCTTGTATAATTGACCAATAAAACCAAGCTCTAATTCTCTATATACAGTGAACTTCAAAAGGACTGACTCACCTTCAAAGTTCATGAAATTAAATACTCTGAAGTGTAAAATACGTAGAAGTTTATACAAGCTCATTTTTTAAAAGTTAATTTGGAGACCATTAATGTACAATTATATGTATAGTATAATTTATACATGCCTTATATGTAAATATTTTTATTTTATTTCGATTTTATTAATTCACTTGTATTTTCCAAAATTTAAAATGAACTAAAAACCACAAAATTAAATATATAAAAGTTTGAATATTCGTCATATAGGTATATTTGACATATTAAAAATATTCCCTTTTTATATATAATATCTTGCACCCTAAAAATTCAATAAAAATATCCATGCATTTATTTGTATTATGTTATCAAGGAAAATACAAAGATAATATTTCATTGAGATGAAAACACATGAAAAAAAAACAAAATCCCACGCTTAAAACACAAGTCAAAAGTACATATGAACTCATTACTATTTATGTAACTCTCAGATCAAAATCGAATTTGCAAAAATATTCTTCTATATTGCAGGTCTCAAAATTTTGGTTAAGTTTCATGTTTTATACTTGCTCATTTGAGGTCATTTGACACTTCTTTTTGAATTTATAAAGTTTTTACTTTTTGAAATATTTAAGGTTGCCATGTGTCGCTCAACGAGTGCGACTTCTTTGATCTCAAGTGGGCATCCAACATCTTTGCTCGATGCTTTCGATCTTATGTTCCACCTCGATTCTTGACTGCTTCCGCTAATTTTCGATGATTCTCCAACCATCGATCAACAATCCATAAAGCCATGACCATGTTTGACCTATTATCATGTGAAAAATTTTATAATCTTAATATACATACTCATCTTGTGAAAGACTTTTCATGTTAAACCTATTATTATGTATGCTTCATCTCATCTTAGATTATAGGATATTTCAGTTTAAATTTCATGATATTTTATTAAAAGGAAAGGGGGCCTACTTCATGAAGTAGGTAACCTCTATGGAATTCTTCGACTCTTGGGGTCCTTCAGATTGAAATACCCCTCACATGATGTGTGTCATGTAAGGGTGGTTCCCATCCTACAAGAATCCAAAGGATTCTCCACATGAATGGATGGTACATGTTGTACCTCTCTGAATTTTATAGTAGTGTGGAGAGTTCTGAGGGGGGTGTCCTTTAGATGGGTTGTAACTTGATAATGCAAAAGTTTAAGGATATTTACAACATCGAGCTTAGTAAGAAATCCAATATTGCTTACTTATTAAAGGCCTAAAAAACCTATAGAAGTCATCTCTTAGGAGTCATGTTGAGGGATGTTGGTAGATATCTCCAAAATTACACTTAATCAATTTAAAAGATACATTCTACCTTCGTATCAACCATGAAGACCTCTAAAAGTTTACCCCATGAGGGGAACAACTTTGGATACTATCCACAAATGATACCATGAAGACCTATACAAGGTTTCCCTAATTGTGATTACCTTTTTAAGATGTTTGAAGACATACAAGAGGTCTTCCTTTAAGAGAGATTATGTTGTATAATAGGTTCGTGTTCCTTACTATATGCTTGGCACTGGGTATAACTCTTTAAGTTTGGGTTTGGACTAGTGTTTATTATCCTTGATCGCTGGACTTTATCGAGCTCGGGTGGAAAATTTTATAATCTTAATATACATACTCATCTTGTGAAAGACTTTTCATGTTAAACCTATTATCATGTATGCTTCATCTCATCTTAGATTATAGGATATTTCAGTTCAAATTTCCCGATATTTTATTAAAAGGAAAGGGGGCATACTTCATGAAGCAGGTAACCTTACATACTTCATGCTCATCTTTGACAGTTTTTTTTATTTTTTTAAAAAATACCACCATAGATTTTTATCACTGTATCCCTCAAAATAGATTTTCATCAGAAACAGATACTCATATGCCATCCATCTAGAACAAGTAATCTTAACGATCTTATAATTGCTGTAATGGATGGAGAGCATACGAGTCTTCGTTTCTGACGAAATTCGAATAACATATTAAAGAGATATAATTGTGAATATATATGAGAGTATTTAAAAAAAATAAAAAAATTGCCAAAAATAAATATGAAGTAAGTAAGGTTACACACTTTACGAAGTAAACTCCCTTCCATCCTTTATTAAATGAAAGGTTAAACCTTGGTGGGTCCACGAGAGCTGTGGATTTGCCTTTTCCATGTCAAATGATTCCAACAATTTATGATTTGGCTCACTAATCTTGGCCTTTTCTTTCTATTTTTTAATTGAAGGGGGCGCGGTTGTTGGATGTTTCTGTACGGTTTCTTTTTTTTCATTGAGAACAGTAGAACACAATATCCAAAAAAAATTAATATATAATAAGAAAAATCCCATAAATAAATGTTGATTCCTTTTTTTTCTTTGGTTGGCATACAGTATTAAATAAATAGATAAGCAGCTTCTCTCACTCTTCCATTATGAGAAGCGACAAAATGTACCCAAGATCAACTTGAGCAGTTGAGCATCCAATTTAAAATCATGCAAATCTATGGCTCCACGTCAGCTCCTCCTTCTCTATATATCACTTCCATGGTTAAAAATTGAAAACTTGTTTATATATCCTTCGTATTCCATTCTTTTATCCAAAACCCTCCTAATGTTATAGTTATGCAAAGCACTCCTCCTCCTATCTTGATTATCCACATGCTTATCCCCGACATTACTCCTCCTAATCATGGCTGCAGTGGCTTAATCTTGCTAACTAATTTTTGGGATTTTTATACCAAGACCCTTAAAAATCTTGTCCCATTACACCATAACCCCTCCCTTATCATCCTTGTAATCATAAAATCTTACCCTTATCACTGGACAAGATTTTAGGGGTCATGGTGTAAAAATCCCTTAATCTTATCCCTAGAATGAACCACGATCAAAACATCTTCTAATGAATGACTAGCGAAGAAAATAAGTAAGATACGCCTCACAAAACAGAGCTACAAATAAGCTCGATAATTTCAAGAGTCCGAAGCATCCCCTTGAGATCCAAACCCGAGTCCTTTCAGGTATAAGCACATTGCACTACTACCATTATAGTTGATTCTAATTGGGGCAATATATTGATGACTTTGAATATTTGAAATCGATTTGATTAAGCTCACTCCCAAATAAATATATATCTTTGTGTTTGTGCTTGTTTTTTTTATTAGTCGTTCTCTACTTGTATGTTGTTGATTGGATTCGTTCCCAACAACTTTCCTGGCAAGATCTATCTTGATTTAATAATAAAGCTCTTAATTTAGCCTTCATTGATCCACTGGACAACATGATGTAAAAAGCAATGTTTTAAAATCGAATCGAACTGGCCGATTGAACCAAGAATCGAAGGGAAAACTGTTCAATCATCCATTTTTTATTTAGAAAATAAAATTCAATAAAAATCAGTCAAAAATCGATTGGATTGTCAAAACCCGGTTGAACCTATTGAACCAAACCACTGATTCAACTATCCATTTTTTGATAAAAATAATTTTCAATAAATTAACAAAATGCAAACTTTTCAGAAATATTCATAATTTAGTCATATTTTAACCTATAGTATATCTCCCCTTTATTTCTTCTCCTTTACATGGTCAAATGACTCATTATCGCCTATCCATTCTTGCCATATAAGCATTGTCTCTCTCTCTCTCTCTTCTCACATTGTGTATGGGGTTGTCTACTCATAACAATAACAAACGAAGAAGACACTGTCATAGTCGTACTATGAGATACAATAAATTAACAACACTTATCATTAATTAGAGTTTAAATAGTTTAATATTATTAATTTTTTACATCACATGTGTGCATTATAAGAATTTTATGAAATATGCTTATTATGCCCTTTCGAGTTTTTTTACTAAATTTTATACCTCTAATTTTTAAGCAATTTCACTTTTACTCCTATATTTTCTTAAAAAATCGCAATATTATGCTTATGTTGGTATAATATAGGAGCACAAGCGTGCCAACAAAAGGCCACTACTATGCATTTTGTAGAAAATATATGGGTACACATGTAATTGTATAAAAATACGAGTATGAGTTTTATTGGAAAATTTTAGAAGGATGAGTAAATAAACCCTCGAAAGATATATTGTAGCATTTTGAAGTGAATATGATCGACCATGCATATGTTAAACAATAATTACACGGATCCAAATGAATTGAAAGAAAAGCATTACAGATTAACATTATTATCGTCATGCATTTCCAATCCAGTGTCTGATTACAGAATGCAAGCAGGAATCGATTAAATAAACGGAAACATAAATTAGGTCGAGATCCAGGAAATGTAAAGCAATAAACGAATTGCGGCAAACAAAATATAAGAAGAATAAGGTTAGAGATCACTGAAGCATCCATGAAATGGACTGTCCTTAGAGAGGATATCGCCCCACAATACCGTTGTGAAGGGAACTGGCGATCTGCTCCCAGGATACGATAGTCCACGGTATTCGTCCCGCACACTGACGAGACCATCTTCGAAAGTACCTCTGAAAACTTGCAACTGAGAGAAAGAGAAGGTGGTTAGTCCGCGTGAGGAAGAACGGGAACAGAGCAAATGCGGCGTGAGATTTTCTTGCGAGTGAAGAAAATGACGTGGGGGAAGGGGTATAAAAAGACGGTCGCGTGCCCTAGCACGAGGTACCTTTCGATTTCTGAAAGCGCCCCTCAACGGGTGCATCTTTTCGAATCCCAAAACCACGATCATAACGAGCCCTTTGGGTCGAGTTGATTTCCCATTTTAGTCGAATCCAAATTATTCGTGTGATTAATTTAATCTACCTACCAAATGAAATCCGCAGCAAAAGTATCGAGATCCGAGATCCGAATTGACTCTCCCGAGCCGGAGTCCGAGTCCGAGCTGGAGACGGAGCAGAGCACGTGCACGTGTGGTCTTCCACTCATCCTCTCTACTATTGCTACAAGAGTTTGGAGTCACCAGAAGTTTAGACATACTAGGTATGGTACTAAACTTCTACCCAAGCTTTTCCATATTTCAAATTTGGGAATTCCCAACTTTCACTCCAAGCCATTTGATTTTCCAATTGAAATCAAATTAACTAATTACAATTCTTAATACAACACATTTTTCATATTTATTTGTATGATATATCGGTTTAACTCAGCTCGACCTAGTTAAATCATATAAACCAAATACTACGGTTCAGCAGTTTCTGATTTTTATAAACCGCTGATGTCATCACCGGTTCGACCGGTCGGTCCCATTAGTCTACCATAAAAATACAAAATCGATACCTTTCCGATTTAATGTCCAGTTCGATTTTTGAAACCTTGGTAAAAAGGGCTTTGATTCTAAGTCATCTTCTACTCAGAAGTTTCAACCATAATTATAATTTCATATTAACTGGGATCAGCTATATGGATGTATTGACTGCTTTGAGTCCATCATAAAATGTCCCTCAAATCTCAAGGGGCTGTTTGGTTGGAGAATAGCCTCCGGAATAAGGGGTCTATTCCCACCCCTCCCTTCTCCAATGTGGTACAACTATTCCCCTCTTCTCCTAAATATTCTAACTTATTTTACTCTTATTCCTATATTTATTCCACTTTATATTCAATATTTTTCCTTAGTCATAATCATTTTTCCTCATGGTAAAATATATATGTTTTGCTATGTTGTAGTACATTGTGAAAAGATTTTTCTTTACTGTAATAAAATTATAGCACACTTTTAAATGCTTCTCATAGTGTGTTATAAATTTATGGGATTTTTACTTGGCAGACCCTATAAACTTGCTAAATGACTTCTACGCCCTTTAAAACATCGTAATTCCTCCCTCGACCCCATAAACTTGTTAACTCTTACCGTATAAACCCTGCCGTTAACTCTCATCCATTTGGCTGCTAAACTAACCGGATTTTGTGAATCTCTTTTCCGTAGTACCCATTTTGTTTCCCAAAATTACAAAAATGACATCCTTCCCTTGTGCCTCCAGGCCTCATCCACGACATCCCCTCCTCCCCTTCCCCGAACTCCACTCCATCCGACCTCCCCTCCCCTGACCTCCCCTCCGCTCGACTTCCCCTCCCATCGGCCTCCACCAAGACCACCCCTCACCCCCTCTTCCTCCCGCCCTGGCCTTTTCCAAGACCTAGCAAGCATAAAAAGAAAAAATGATTATGTCTTCTCAGATTCGGCTGAGCCCTAGAGGGATTGTGACGGAGCAGGATGGAGGGGCACAGGAGCTCGCGGGGGTGGCGCAGGCTGGAGAGGAAGGTTGTGTACAACGGCGAGGAAGGTTGTGTACAGCGGCGCGCGGGCTGGAGAGGAGGCTGGTGCACGACGGTGCCACAAGCTGGAGAGGGGGTCGCGCACAACGAGTGCGTAGATAGGAAGGTGCACCTCGACCAAGGTGATGGGTGCGTTGAAGAGGAGGGTGGTGGTCAACCTTGGTTGAAATTCGGCACGACGCCACGGGTGGTGGTGTATTCTCCTATCGAAGACTTGAGTGTGAGTGGAGGAACAACTTGCTTGGAGAACATAGATGGATATGTGGTGGTGATCATATCTGGGATCCCGACAGGAGCGTGTGTTCGGGTTGGCCGCAAGTGGCTGCAGTAATGGTGGTTTCCATCCTGCCGATCTCTCCGCCCAGATCCCCCTCACCCGTCATCCCCTCAGCCCCACCCAAGCTTCCTCTTTGTCGCCCCGACATCGACCCCTCTCCACGCACCACCCATGAGCTACTGCGCACGAGTTTTTCTCCAGCAGCCCCTCCCCGTGCTCCACCGTCGAAAGAGAAAGGAAGAGGAGGAAGGAGGAGAGAAGAAGGAAGGAGCAAGAGGAGGAAAATCCTACTGTTGGATTTGCTGCAATTTGATTAACCCGATCCTAAACCTAAGCAAGTTAACCTAAGAAGCCTCAAATTAACGCTAAGGGTTGTAGGGTAAGACGGAGCAAGTTTACATGATCGAGGGAGGAATTACGATGTTTCAAAGATCGTGGAGATCATTTAGCAAGTTTATAAGATCTGTCGTGTAAAAATCCCTAAATTTATAGGAAGTCAAGCTAAGAATTTCTCTTTCTATACTATGTCACATCACATAGATCTAACTACAATGGAAGACATCATATGCCGATTATCATATCAACCGCCAAGTGAGTTGTAGCCTTGTAGGAGGAGTTGATAGGGATTTTTACATCACAAATCATGAAATCTTTGTAAATATTCTTCTCGACCTTGTGTTCTTTGTTATTATTACTTAAACCTCACAAACTTACTAATTGTTACACAACCCTTCCATGACTTAATGGGTATATACATAAATTTCCTCCTTTTTCGAATTTTAAATTCAGAAAACCTAAACAAATACAACTTGTATATAAATCCCTCCACTTATTGCCTCTCCCATTTCTCCATCCTCCCCCGATCACGCCCTTCTCCCACCTCCCCACCTCCCGGTGCTCCGCACCACTCTCCTTCCCCGCCCCAGAAATACACATCCCCCACTCCCCCACCTTTCGATCCGAACCCTAACCCTAGTCTTCTCCCCGCGATCGGGAGAGGAGAGCAGAGACGATGCCGTCGCACGCGGATCTCGACCGGCAGATCGCGCTCCTCCGCGAGTGCAAGTTCCTGCCGGAGGCGGAGGTGAAGGCCTTGTGCGAGCAGGCGCGGGCGATCCTCGTCGAGGAGTGGAACGTCCAGCCCGTGCGGTGCCCCGTTACCGTCTGCGGCGACATCCACGGCCAGTTCCACGATCTCATGGAGCTCTTCCGCATCGGTGGAGAGGCACCCGACACCAACTACCTCTTCATGGGCGACTACGTAGGTCAGTTCTCCCCTATTTCGCGTTTTTAGGGCTCCGATCGGCTCGAATAGGCGCGGATCGCGCCGATCTGCCGCGATCGCGGTGGATCTGATCTATTCGACGAGTTTGAACTCTGGAATCTGTGGTTCCGGTCGTGTTTATGCGCGATTAGGGTTTGAATCGGCGTTTGGGGGATCAGGTTCGTGTTTACGCGTTGGGATCCGTGTTTGACTGATCGGTTCGTGGTTTAAGTGGTGTTTTGGAGTGTTCGTGCGGGGTTGGAGTTCGATTCGACGGCTCTGACCTTCGGGATCGGCCTTTGATGGGTCGATTCGTGCTTTGGAGAGTTCGGGCATTGGGTTGGAGTCTTAGATTATATTTTGAGTGTTGGAATCGGTGTTTCATGACGTTGGATGTAGGGGTGTTCATGGGTCGAAAACCCATCCCATTTGCACCTAACCCGATCCAAACCATGATACAGGGTCAACGGGTCGCCCCGCTCCATTTTAAGTGGTTATCCATTGGAGTGGATACCCATTGTTCGAAGTGGATAATGGATTACCCGTGGGTATCCATGGATATTAAAGTGATATTACAATCTATATATAACAAAGAAAAAGAAAACAATATGAAATCTGTCAATATTATTTTTTATACATGTAGGTTACTCTATTTAAATTTATGATTTATTTGATATTATCTCTACAAATTAACTTGAACATGCATGTAGATAAATATACAATATTGGCATGACTATGGATGGATACCACAAAGAAAAAAGAAACAGAAGCTGATGCATTACCATTTGATTTTGGCAACAAGTAGATCCTCAATACTACACAAGCATAAGCCAGTGCATTGCGATAACGGTTGACTTCATCTAGTTATGATTACTTTTATAAATGAGATCTACATGTTATTTCAATGTTAAATAAAAATTAGACCTTAGAGTTAATTAGTTCAAATAAACTTTAAGCAGGACAATTCGTAACTCGATATAGGCAAATCGGTAAGTATTTCCATACATAAATTCTTAGATATTATTATAAGAATATAATTTCTTAGATTTCGTTATAACCCCTATCATTTGCTTAAAATATTGGTTTTGACCAAGAATTAAATGAGCCAACATCTTAGTGATTTCTTATAATCAGTCATTCAATAGATATCTCCGAACATTTCTGCATCACAATCCGGAGAGTGATTGCATGGTATGTTTGTTGCTATGGCATCTTCTTAAAGTACTCAGTAACAATTAGAGAACGGACGATGCCCGCGAGCAGCCTGCACGGAGTTGGTAAGGTCCCTTCGAGCAGAGAGCTGTGAGAGAGGAAGAGGTCGTCGTAACATCAGGTAGTTTTAGCCCCACCAATCCCCTTCCTCTGTCTAAGAGGCAACATCAATGGTTATGCTATATGCTGCAACCATCCTCCACCAGTCGTCGAGGAAATCCCCTCGCCACCATTACCAAGGAACGGATCTAACCCCTCCATAATCAAAATACCTATATTTGTATCCGAATATTTGCATCCCTTACTAAATCGCACGACAATGGACGCATTCCGACAAGCGATGTGTAGGAGATCATCGTATGTGATTAATCTAAATTAAATCGATTTTATATTTATTCATTATTGTGTCGTAACCGTTGCGTCGATGTTACATCCGATAATCTCATTTTGATTATTGATGAGCTTGCGCTAGTCCTGCAGTGGTCCTTATCTAGTTATCTGTCTTCCTGGACTCACAAGTGTTACAGTTTTGTTATTTAACCATTTGTCCAGCAACAACCCAGTTTGAACTGCCGTGCACGAGGGCATTGGGGGGTTACAATGGGTTGCCAATGGATCAGGGATGGATCAAAGATGGGTATCCAGTGGATACCCGATTGGATCACCCATGTAAACGGACCAACTGGTTTCGGATACCCAGTTCAGAAAATCACATTGGATAACCATGTGGTGCGGGTCATCCAACATGGATCGGATTGGATATCCGTGCGATCCGAGAACCATGCACACCCCTAGTTGGATGTACGATTGACGCGTTTCTGTTGGAGGTGGAATCGTGGAAACCCGAATTTGTTAAAATCGACTGTGGAGTTGGTGGGTTAGGACGTACTTGTAAAGTATTCTTGTGGTAATAGGTTTCTGAGTTGGGGGTCGTGGGATTGGGTTTGAATTAGTCGTTGGAGCTGGTGTTTGATTGGTTTAATTGCGACTGTTGATGTTTCATAGTGATGTGTAATGGATATTCTACGTAATATGTTTGCTTAGATACGAGTTTTTGTTGATTCCACTGATATAGTTATTGGCGGTGACTTGGCTAGGGGATTCCATGTGGATCTGATTATTAAAGTTTTAGAGTGCGGAGAAAATCTTGTTATGAAAGCAATGATATTGGATATATGATTTGTGAGGATTGTTCCCACAAGATTTTTTTGATTCGGATTATTTCCACAAGGTGCTACATTGTTAACTAAATTTCATGTTTTTTTATGCATCCAATGCTTTTATTCTGTGCATGAATAGTTCTACCCTGTCTCATTTTAGTTGGCACCTAGTGTGTGCATAATGCATGTGGATCTTTTTTACTATTGCAAAAAGGTGTGATATTTGGATTTTATTGGTTTCTATATGATGCTTAAATATGGGTGAAGCTGTTGTATAGCTAGTGTAAATGCATGATGGCCCTTGGGCCTAAGTTAAGTTTTTGTTACAGCTGTACAGTTGACTGATAATATAGCGGTAATTTATGAATGTAGAATGTTCATTATGTTCAATCAGTGATGGAGCCATAATACAGGAGTGTCACTTAATATAGAGGTAAAGGCAAAATACATTAATCGTTACATGAATTTTTGAATAGTTGAGCTCACCTAATACAGCAAAAAAAAACCCTGCTCCTAATTGAGCAGCTTAGACATGGATAGGAACCACCACAAAGCAAAGCGGGAACTAGCTTATTAAAGTTGGAGTGGGACCATGACCACACCTTCCAGTTAGTTGGGCCTGGATAAGTCTGTCCATAGTGGCCTGGATTGCTCCCCATTAACAGTCCATTTGCTTGAAATATGAGGCCTTGAACTCAGTGTGGTGAGGCAAGAGTTCCTTCATTTTGATCGCTTGACCTAAGAGCTGCACCTCTCAGCATGGTCAAATGAAACATATTGTGATATATTAAGTGTAAAAAATATCCCTCAGTTATCATTTGAGGAGCTAAGTCAGCTAATTAAGGTGTGGGTCAAGCACATCGAGTTTGGGTGGTCATTCTCCTTGCAACACCACTGCAATATTTGAGTTGAATAAGCAGAGAACTTGTCCCTTTCGATGTCTAGTTGAGCTCCTATGGGCAATCACCCTTGAGATTCACCTTGGATGTTGTTGGATCGTTATGCGGCATTTGCATAACAAACTTCTACTGATCAAAAGCATATATCTAGAACCAGCTATGTTGAGTACTCATGCAAGCAAATAGACTGGACAAATAGCTTAGTTGAGATTGGAGGTATCCCCACAGAGGGTTTTGTGGCTGAACAAAGGTAGTTTGACAAGGATGTGGCACATGTTACTGTAACAAATTTCCTATTTTTGTTTTCCGTATCTAGGATCAATGCCAAGTGTTTGTACATGTTGCCACATGTGCATGAGTAAGATATGGGTTTTGGACATGATAGTTGGATGTAAGTAGAGTTCAAACATTGTATGCTCTAAAAAACTCTAAGCTGCCAATAAAGGTATCTCCTTATGACATAGTGTACACCTTTTATAGATTCCAGTAACAACATTTTTCTCTGCGAGCTCTTCTCTCCTCTCTTTCATGCCCTTCTATCATTGGTGATTGGGACGCAGTGGAAACTTGTGTAGATCTTCATATCCAGTGCTCCCATTGAGAAGTAAGAAATTTACTTACTGTGTAGTATCTGTCGAAAGATCCTTTTAACATTGATTTATCCTTATTGACATGGCCATCAATTTATCCTTATTGACATGGACAACCTACTTATACAGTTACACTTTAATTACTTTCTGAAGCAACAGGGTCATAGTTGAAGTAATCCTGTCCTAGATCCACAATATGGTTAACAATATAACTAGATTTATAGCAAGCTTGATTATAATCTTGCTATGATTCATTATGAAATATGCTTGATTGTAAATATTTGCATAGTCAGATTGATTATAATTGAATATCAATAATATATCACAGCCCCTTTCTCTTCTGGACATTTGATGTGCTTCGTTATTGTGGATGCCCTTCTCATTTTCCTCAGTGAATGGATAAATATTGCACTTGAGAAACGGAAGTGCTCTTTTAATGGGGCAGTAACAATCTTCTTTGGCTTGAGAAGTGAAGCCTGTCGAAAGTTCAGAAATGAATGGTACATTTTGCTATGATGAGGTTGGGATTCAAGTTTGTCTTGGTGGGTCCACATGAAAAATGAAAGTTGTGGAGGTGTATGAAGCACATGCAGATGTAAGACACATGATAAATCTATAGGGAAGTAGCATAGATCTAAGAGCGACTTGCCAGTACTTTTTAGTGTTTCAGAAAGACTGTAATACCACCATAATATGCTTATAAGAGAACATACACGAAACTGTAAACCTCATTTCTTGAGTTTGAAAGAATCCGGACTATCTTTTTGTAACTGGTTTCATACCGAAAGGAGAAAAATAATTTACAACCAGGGGGGCTTGTCTTACAGAAATAAGTGGTCACAGCTTAAGCTGATCTAAAAAAAGGATAAGTAGATTGCTACCTATTTATATGCCATTTGCATTTTTAGATTTTATGCGAAAAGTATGCAAAAAATAGTTGATAGCCTCCTGAAAATTTGATTTGTATACTGAGGTATTTTATACGGTAAAAAAATCCTTGGCACTGGGGTCGGCCTTGTTCTCAAGCGTGGTCTTCTGGAGCTCGCTGTGCTATGTGGCCTTGACCTCGGTGAAGCAGTTGCTCAGAAGGAAGTTGAGGAAGAAGTCGACAGTTTCGCCATGGACATCCGAAAGGGTAAATCAAGAGTTTGCTTTGGGAGGAACCCTAGAGTGGAGAAAGGTGGGGCTTACACGTTTGAATTTCGTTAAGAGGGGATGGGGTATGTGAAACAATGCAGAGATGATGATGACAACAACAATAACGATGCCCTATAATGGAGAAAGTTCGGGCTTACATGTTTGAATTTGGTCAATAGGGGAGGGGGCATGTGAAACATTGCGGAGTTGATGATGACAACAACAACAATAATGATGACACCCCTACGAATTCGAGCTCAATTCGTTATTAAATTCAATTGCGATACTCCTTTTGTAAATGACAAATTGACAATGCATAAAAAATTGGAGCTTATGACATTCCCCCATTTCCCTATTACACTTGCGCCCTTAAGCTAAAGTTCATTTGAGATTGGAATGGGCACCGATTAATCCGAGGGGCATAACTGTTAACGGTGCAAGAAGGCAGGGGAACAACTTTTACTGCAAAAAAGTTGAGGGGAATAAATGTATTTGCATAAACTCGGAGGAACACACAAGTGTAGAAATCCCTAAAATTTTTGGTGTCTAACAATCGTCTATATACATATGTATGTGTAATATTAGTAGGTTTTATTTCTATTAAAAGTAGCAAATTGTATTTCTTGTAATATTAGTAGGTTTTATTTCTATTAAAAGTAGCAAATTGTATTTCTTAGAATTGAAAGATCTTATAAGCAGATGATCATATAATTATTATGCAACTAAATCGAGCTATGAAATAAAATATTCTTGGTTTACCCTCTTTGATCTAACCCATACTTCATCTATATCCATTTCCTTGCTGCCATGCCTACTCATGCTTTTTTTTAAATACCTTTTATATAAGTTATTCAAAAGATCATTACTATGCTTATTCAATGACAAGGTAACACATTTTAATATCTGTCTAATATCAACATCCACAATTCACATCCGTATTCAGCTATGAATATGGATATGGATATTGTAAGACCCATAAATCTCGCATTTCATATCTATCATTAAAAGTAACAACAAACAGTATACTTTTAGTTGCCATTAGGCGCTAACAATATAGAACAATTATTGCTTTCAAAAGAAACATACACCAATTATTCCGAAGTCTCCAGCTTTAAATTAAATACGGCAGTTGATAAGAAACTATAAATTTTAATAGATGACCAAAACCTAAACGATCAAAGAGCAGCAGTGCATTATATTTGTAGTTGCCGTTAACAACTTGGTATTTATTGTGAGACAAACATTCAGCTTCAAATTTCAAATGTTTAAAATGTTCTCTGGGCTTGACATTTATGTTTCCATGCTTTATGATGATTTTCAATTCCTTTTACTGATATGAGTTATACTTGTGATGCCTACACCCAAGGTGAAGTGATTTTTGTATATTAGTAGCATTCCTCAGCTATAGGCATAGTTTTAAGTCTTAAAGATCCCCGTTCCTACTTTCATATATCTCAAAAACGGTCCTAAAGACCGATATATGTTAACATGGAACTTCTAGCCTTGTCGTTTGTGGGCTCTTATTTTGAATGCAATGGGATTTTTAGACAACATATGTTTATCAATTTTGAAGATTACAAGACTGTGTAAGAAGTTGGAGTATATCCTCCTAACTTGCCAATTCATATTTGATGCCATTAAGGTACTTGGCATTTTTCCATTTCAGTTTTGTTCACCTCATCTCAGTAGTCATTTTGGTCAATCTATAAAAAATAGGGTTTTCCGCTTGTGCATCTATTAAATTTGCAAATAACATTTGTGTCCTTACCTATTTCATTCTTACACGACGACCCTAAAAAATCATTGGTTTTTACTACTTGTGCCCTTAACTTCGGCGACTTGCAATGAGGTTCTTGGAACCCTGCCTATCACCTATTTGGGCCTGCCTCTTCTGACAGGGAGGATGTGTCAGGTTGACTGGTTGCCTCTGGTGAAGTTAGAGAAGAAGCTTTATGGTTGGAAGGCAGCTTTCTTGTCTAAGGGCGGGCGTCTGGTTCTGACCAAGGCCGTTCTCTCTGCTATCCCAGTCTTTTTCATGTCCACGAGAGCCTTGTCGGTGGGGGTCTGGTCTAAGCTGGAATCTTTGATGCGGTGATTTTTCTGGGCATCTTCTCATGGGGACAAGGGTCTGGTGTTGGTTGATTGGTCGTCGGTGTCTACGCTGACCAGAGAAGGTGTCATGGGTATTCTGACACTGGGGGTTATGAATAAGGTGCTGTTGGCGAAGTGGGTGCTAAAGATTTGGGGTCCTGGATCAGACCTGTGCTCCACTCTGATCAGGTCGATCTACGACGTCTCTTCCAACCTGACGATCCACACCGCCGGTGGGGGGTCGACAACTACGTTCTGGAGAGGAGTTTGCTCGGTCTTGCTGGATTTGTCGGGTCACTTGCGGCCTTTGCTTGGTGATGGGCGTAGTTTTCGTTTCTAGAGAGACAACTAGATGGATATTGGTGCTCTCTGTAACCTTTACCCGAGACTATATGCGTTGGCTTCAGATAAGGACATCAATGTGCCAGATGTGTGGGCGAGCATATCGTGGACACATAGCTTCGTGGCTGAGATGTCGGATCAGAGAGCGGATGCTTTTTTGGGTTGTTAGACCGGCTGCCCAATCGTGCTGGTCCAACGGAGGGAAGGGACTCGTGGGGATGGTGTGAGGCTTCTTCTCGGTGAGAAAGGCTTATGGGGCTTTGGCGGCCAACGTGGAGACTCCGGTCTCAAGAGACTGCGCTATGATATGGACTTGGAAGATCCCATCTAGGATAAAGGTTTTTCTCTAGCTACTGAGAAGGGAGCGGGTGTTAACTGCAGCTAGAAGAGCAAGGCTCTTCCTCGGGACTGCGGAGATATGCAGTAGGTGTGGTGAATCATCTAAAGATGTGGATCACTTATTCTTTAAATGCCCTGGTTCAGTTGAAGTTTGGTGAAATTAAGCAATCGCAGGTCTAGATTGGAGTAACAAGGACAGCTTCCGGGACTCATGCAGAAGGTGGTCGGGCTAAGAGAATGGGAGATTGAAGATTTGTGCGATGATTTGGTGCCTCTGGCTGGGTAGAAACAATGTGATTTTTGAGGGGTCGAGATTCTATTCCGAAAATGTACTAGGGCATGCCGGAGCCCTCCTTGAATCCTGGCGGGTATAATTATTATTTAGTTTATTTATAATATATTCTTTGGATGGTCCTCTAAAGGAGGCCCATCCCACCGTTTCTCAAAAAAAAAAAAACTTCTGCAATATCAGTTATCCCATCCCTTTTTTCAAATATTTGTTGTGCATCTACTTTCTTGCAGTTTTATCACTTGTGACTCTCAGGTTAGTTGCTTGTCCACTCATATCTCAAACAGACGTTAAATTTTGGATATAAGTGTAATTAAAAAAAACCTAGGGTAAATTCACAATTTTTTAAATCCTTTCTTCTTTGACTTCTTCCTTTTCCCTCTCTATTGTAAACCCACCTCCTCTGACCCCTCCTCCCCCTTCCTCCTCCCACCTTCACCTCCTCCGACTCTCACCTCTTCCGACCCGCCATTTCCTCGTCACCCCTCACCTCCTCTACCTCCCACATAGAACACGCAACTGCACCCACCATTAGTCATGTGCAGCAGCTTGCAGCTGCATCTCGCACACAACCACTCTCTCCTGTACTACAACATAGAGTAGTCGCTCTTTCCTCCTTCTGCGAACCACATATGTACCCACATTTACGTGCTGCTCCTGTCCGCGTGTACATTGGTTGTGCCATTCATCTTCGTACACACATCTCCAGTCGCAGCAACATGTTGAAGGATAAGGTCTCGGGAGATCTACTTGCGTATGAAGACGAAGCTTGAAGCTCAATAAGTCCTGATAAAGAAGCATAGGGGGAGCTCATTTGTGTCTTCATCAAATGCGTGTGAATGGGATGGAATCCCCTCGAAATCGAGTTTAAGAGAAAGAAATTGACCAGCCAACCCAACGGAGCAATCGAGGTGGACACACACGGTGAGTAGAGCCAAAGAAATTAACAAGAATCCATATGGATTGATAGAGGACACAATTGAGGGAAAACACACGTTACGTTAAACTTTGTGATGGACGGCGAAATTGACATAGGCAAAATGTAGAGGGTAGCAATGAAACAAAATCAACGAAAGGAAAGATGATTTTACGCTCACGGGGTGGGGGTTGGGCAACGGTCCAACGAGGATGATGTTGAGGCAGAGGGGCTGGGCCAAGAGGGATGTCGAGGTGGAGGGGTCGGAGGAGGAGGAAGGGGGATTGATTTTTTACAGTTATGCCCCTCTTAATGGTCTAGTGGTAGTACAGTGTGTCTACCACACACAAGACCAGGGTTCAAATCCCACTCTTGCAGGGGTTGCGTTAGGTAGTCGACGGCCATCGTAAAAAATAGTCGAATCTTTCAACATGGATTTGAGCAAGAATCCATGTAGCCGACCCTACTTATAGTGGGAAAAGGCTTAGTACTTTTTTTTATGCCCCTCTTAACTACTTCATGGTTAGAATAAATCAGGTTTAGTTCAACTATTTGATGGCTGAATTAATGGAGGGGCACACGTGATATCGGTGCAAGAAGGTAAGGGCACAATTGATATTCGAAAACGGGAGGGACATAACTGATATTGCATAAGTTAAGAGGGGGACAAATGATAAAATCATTTATATTTGCATTTGTGCCCCTGCCTCTGATACCGATGGGCCAAATCTTTAGAGATATAATGGCTTGAAGATTATATGCAGTAAACATTCTTATTGAACAATATCTAAGTATATGATATTTATTTCTGATCCTTTTCCCTCATCCTTTCCATCCATCATCTTGTCTTATATTATTTCTATCTTCTATCTCATTGGACTTTTTTCTGAATAATATCTCTTTGGACATTGGGGATGTCGGCAGTAGGTGGGGATGTCAATGGCATCGGGAGGCCGGCGGGGGTCAGGGAGGGGACTGGGGCAGTTAATAGGAGGATGGGACTTAGAGCAAGGCACAAAGGATTTTTATGTTTCTCAAATATCCATAACTTTTCTATGATCTTCTGTTTCTCAAGTATGTTGAATTTTTCTTTACTATTAAAATGCAACGCCTTAGAATCTCCTCTTAATTGTTCGTTTGTGATGGATCAAGGTTACATGCCTCGAATTTGAGAATGCACCGAGACAACTTCGGTGTATCATTAAAAAAGTAGGTGGTCCAGCATTGACTTTTGGAGAAGTGAAAATTTCAAGGATTCTGATGGAAGATAAAATTCCAGGTCATGGTGGAACAATACAGGGATTTGTTTTGTCACAATTTGGGCCAGATATTTGTGGCAATTTAGATAGTTTTACTTGAAATTAATAAACTTTCTTCCAAAACATATTTCTTGATGGATCCAAGGCAAAAACTTTGCTATGAGCTTGTCTTGTTCCATGCGTGTCCCCGATGACTCACTGTCCTCGGTGTGTTTCTAAATCCAATTTGATTGTCTACATCAGAAAAAATAATACTGATCAAAGTTAGTGAATTTGATATCATAATTTAATTGATTTTGTATAATTTTATTTGCATCTTCAATTTCAATTTTTCAAGTTCGATATGAAATTCTAGAATATGGGGCAAAAAATGACCCATCGGCCACCGGCTTTATCATTTGCAACTGGAAACTTTTCACTTATCATTAAACCTGTTTTCAGAAATTTCGGAAACCTTGTTTAATATCAAATTTCATTTGTCACCGTGCTGCTGGTATCGATCTTGTAATTCATGCTTGCATCACATTCCCACGCACACATCAAACCAAATTACAAACAAACCATAATATAAAGTGGAACTTTCTAGAACCACCTTTGTTGACGTTGATGGCAGATCACCTTAGCATATGAGAAGTGTTGGCTATGTAGGCATCCGTTGAGACAGTGGTAGTGTGATTAAATCTCTTCGGAATCGTGAATCCAATCTCAGGTATTGATGCGGGGTCTCATCGGACTGGGCTCAATGTGGAGCTGCAAGTTTAATCTGTTATATAGGGGCCTCAACCATAGTCATTCGTGAAGTCTGGTAGATATGGTGGATCCGTGGGGGGTGGGTATGTATGAAGAAGAGCGAGAAGATTAAATATTATATAATTTGGCAGTTGTTTTGTAAATTTTGTTTGCACATTTTAGTCCTTTGGCCTTTATTTAGTGGATGTGTAGGGATGCAAGCGTAAATATAAATATTTTGTAGGGATCCATGTAAGTGTTATTGGGAAAGTTTGCAGCACACATGAAAAAAACCCCAAAAAATTATTTGCAGTAATATGTATGAAAGTGTTGAGCTTCTTGATTTACGATATAGTTTAAGGTGCAATCAAGAAGTAATAAAATTGCTATTTAGCCTAAGTATGCAATCAAGCAAATCATACTTCAGGGCCTTCGTTTTTTGTTCAATTTGAGATTTCTGTTTGTTGAGATTCGCTGAGGATGACTGGTTATCTCACCTTGACGTGAGGAGAAATTTGGGTGGACTTTTTTTTTTAAATTTAATCGGGATTGATGGACACATGTATTAAACCTTTTACTTTTCTTCAACGAGATGCTCAAAACGAAGTTTTTTAAACAGTCGCTAGGAGAAGCAATTGCAGGGCCTTTAGCTTGATAATTTACAGGGAGTGAATTTGCAAATCTGGCATGATGTTAAGCAGGAACTAAATGGCTTTTGTCGAATCATGTGTTCACAATGACCTTTCAGGGAATGATCCTGAATATATAATGGCACTGGATTATTCAACACCGAATAACAAGTATCTTCACAAATATGTATGAGTGCATGGACAAACTTAACCAACTCTATAAAAAAAGTTTTTTAGGGAGGTAATGACACAAATCTACCCATGCTGCTGGGCTAGTCCTAAAATGGCTACGTGGTCAAAAGAGGGAGGTTGTTGGTTCATATGTGATTAGTTCAAAGTTATGAATTGCGTGGACATTTACTTATTCGCTTATTCCTAATTCTTGCTTGGGTGCATTTCTTTCTCAAGTGACTGATATTTGCAATAGGTGCAAGAAAGATGTTCTCCCATTTTGAAAGTTTCACATGGTTATTAAATTGTGGACTCTCCAACCAATCTGCCATTTTTGAATCGGAAGATGTTGCTTGATGTTAGGGCCAGCCATTGGTTTTTTAGTGGAGAATCATAATACATGTTCACATTTATACATATAAAAACTTTAAGCTTAGTAATGGCATGGCATCACCTTGTACCAATCAGTTGTGACTTGTGAGGAATGAATCATATAGTTGAACTTAGAGTTGTTTGTTGACCCTTTCTTCCTTTGTGGTGGCACAAATAATTTTTGAAGTCCTTCATGTCTTTCTATTTAGGGACTTCAGCGAGTGGTCATTTCCCAGGTTCTAAAAATTGATGTTCCAAATATATACCAGTTTATTTTAAATTTAATTACATGTAACTTTTTAAGCTTTCTGTCTCTCCATCCTTGATGCCCAGAAGGTACAAATTGACCTTGTCGTAAGTTCTCGTAACTCACAAAAGTGTGATAGAGAGAATCGATATTTGTGAATGTGTGTGCACAAACAGCATATGTGGTCACATGTATACATGTTGAAAATACGGTCTGCATCCGGCTGCAAATTTGGTCCACATAATTGCATATTCAATGTGCATAAGCCACATGCAATCTCTTTTTAGAAGGGGTTGACTTGGAACTCAGAGTTATTGGTGCTTGTATTTTTAGCCATATTTTTAGTTTCATCTTTTATCAGAACTCTCAAAATTCTTTATGTTAGATTTCTTTTTGAATCTCATTAATTTCTACTCTTATAATATAATTCTTAAATACCAGTTATTGTTAGAATTTAAAATGTAAGGCTACACAATGGAATAATTCCGACAACGCTAAAGTAACATACATTTATTTTGGTGACCTGTCTTTAAAATTCTGTGACAACATTTGATTCTTGATGTGATCAGATTTTGCATTTGAAGCTTCCCAGATAGCATTTTGGTAATTATAGTATACTCTGCCCATGTATCGCACAGTAGGGGTTCGTGCTGGAACTTTAGGACAATGTGTCGTACGGTGGGGTTCATGCTGGAAGGTGGAACTTACGATTTCGTAGGGCAATGTTGTGCTCGGACTCTTCATTTTGATGATAAGATCTGAAGTTAATTAATCGGATGCTTGGTATTTTTGTTTAATCATGATATCTATTTTCCATAGAGACTTTTATTGTTTGAACTGTGTTCTATATATGCATCCCCACTAATTAGCGTTGCCTGTGTGGTTGATCATGTTGGGGATGGTTGGCTTGCCTTATTGCTGGATTGAAACTTTTAAAATGTCTATATTTGGCTGTAATGTGAAATGCCGGACATTGAACATTTTTAGAAAGGTTTATGCAGTCAGATGCTTAATAATGCATTCAATAATCTCCTGATGCTTTCACATTCCAATCCATTCTGTGAGTTGACTAATATTTCATATGTTGAAAGAAAGATGGCTTTCATTTTTCCCTTGATAAAAAAATCTTTTGTCGAAATTTTCATGAAAAAGTCAATGGCGACCCCAAAAGGTATCCACAATGCCATTAGCAGAGAATGTAAAGATAAAACATTGACTGATAATGCCACATTATGCTCTAAATTCAGGTTTATATTGTATCTATAACATCTAACATTCAGAAGCAAGCTGAATGCATATCCGTGTAGATCTGAAAATACAATGATAGAACTATCTTTGAATTATTTCTCTGTTCTACTGTCAGATTGTCATTCATCTTTTTGCCGAAGAGTTGCTAAGTTATTTTTATGGTTCTTTTCAGATCGTGGATATTACTCAGTAGAGACAGTGACACTCCTAGTGGCGCTGAAGGTCCGGTATCGAGATAGAATTACAATTCTAAGGGGAAATCATGAAAGCAGACAAATAACTCAAGTGTAACTCATCTTTTCTTTCTGGTTTCTAATTGTTTCTTGTCAGAACAACATGCTTCCCCGATCCGAATAAAGGAATTATAAACCGAAGGAGATGTTTCCGTTTTCTCAAAGGAGTCATCTTTCAATGAGATTTTTTGAGACTACTAACCACTAGTGGTCATCTCCAGGCTTTCTAATAGAACATTGGAATATGGACAATGCGTCTGCTCATAACATTACTCTACATATATATTAATATGTGATTTGTTTTTTAGTGGTGTAACTCTTCTGAGAGAAATTCATGTATTTTCAGGTATGGATTTTATGATGAATGTTTAAGAAAATATGGGAATGCAAATGTCTGGAAATATTTTACAGACCTTTTTGATTATCTGCCCCTCACAGCCCTCATCGAGAATCAGGTAAATCTGTACCTTGTCAGATATGTGCCACGAGTTGATCACTTGCTAATATCCAAGTCATGGTTTTGTGTAGGTTTTTTGTTTGCATGGAGGTCTATCCCCATCCCTGGACACACTGGACAACATTCGCGCTCTTGATCGCATTCAGGAGGTATCCTTTCCTGTTCTGCAACCGACTCTGAATGCTGTTGAACTTGAAAAATCCATGATTTCCGAAGTTCGAGTTTGCTAGCATAATATAGTCCGAACATCGAGTATTCGATGCTTGTAGTAATGGTTTATACTTGTGATGAAATCAGGTCCCTCATGAAGGTCCCATGTGCGACCTGCTGTGGTCTGATCCTGATGACCGATGTGGGTGGGGTATTTCTCCTAGAGGTGCTGGATACACATTCGGACAGGATATTGCATCTCAGTTTAATCACAACAATGGATTGTCGCTAATTTCCCGTGCGCATCAACTGGTGATGGAAGGCTTCAACTGGTGTCAGGTCAGTTCTCTTAGTTGCTCTGATTTCCTGGATCCATCTTTCCCAGTAGTTACACATCTGTAAAAACTTATATCCAGACTTATATTACATGTCAAATTCTCCAGCCAATCTTGTCTTTCATGTTACAGGATAAGAATGTGGTGACAGTATTCAGCGCTCCAAACTACTGTTACCGCTGCGGGAACTTGGCCGCGATTCTCGAGATCGGGGAAAACATGGACCAGAACTTCCTTCAGTTCGACCCCGCCCCACGCCAAATAGAACCCGAACCCACTCGCAAGACTCCTGATTATTTTTTGTAATTGCTATAGTCATCTATTCCGACAGGTAAGAATGTTTATTCAGTCTGCTGCTCGATGCACGGAGGAGTTCTGGGCACGTGCGGGAGATGGGCTGTCCTTTGTTTGGAGCTCGACGTTTCCCGACAGCTATGGGGTCAAACGACACGAGAGGTGGAAGCGGAGGGAGCAATAACGAATCATTTCCCACTCTATTGCATCGCGATATTTTAGCAAACGTTTTAACTGAAGGTTTGTGCATACAAATTAATTTTTGATTCCGTGCATCCGTCCCTCGAAAATGTGAATCTGTTTTGGGAGCTTACAGATAGATGGAGGTTGATGTATGGCTGCCTGAACCCACCCCCCATTGTTTGCGCGTTGTAAGACTAATATATGGGATTAAGATTTGTTTGCGGTGTTGATATCTGAAGGAAAGCTTAAAGCTCAAGCCCTGGAATGGTTCCTCTGCTCCGTTGTCGCAACAGCTTTTGTGCCGACGCGCGTATGCCAAGCTTTGTTTTAGAAAATTCTCGGAGTAGCATGGTTGGGACAATGATCCATTTAATTAGTAGAGCTCTTCCCGTAGGTATTGATATAGATAGAACTGTTCTTCATCCTGAAGGCATCATTGCTATTTTTAGAAATTATATATGTCCAATTCTGCTTGGACAAAGATCTTATTTGGTTCAATTTAGAGCGTGCCTTATACGTCGTTTGCTTTTAGATTCATTTTTTCTTCAATTAAGTTTCATTTGAGAACTATCAAAGTTCAATTTAGAGCGTATCTTATACTCTCTTTTTTTGTTTCAATCAATGTTTGATTAAGAATAGTATCTGTCATTTGGTCTGATCGATAACTTTGATTAAAATCTATGTAATTATTACAGGTCTTGTAATTTAATACCTTATATGTGATAACGATTAAATTATTATAATTTAATGGTTCGATTTTGAGCGAACAAAATTGTGGGATCGGAAGTGATGATTTGTCTTTGGAATGATGACCACGTATATATTGGTAAGTTTTATGCACAAATCTAACACGGGTACAATGCATACGTACATTTATATTCATATTACGCAACTGATTGGATATTTTTGGGTAAATTACAATTTGGGTCTCCATCTATGGATCAGATCCCAGAATGGGTCCTGATCTTTAAATTGTAACGATTCGGGTCCCATGAGGAAATGGAAATTTTGGGATCATGACGAATATGCCCTTGTTGGGAAGGGAATGGGGGTTGAATTCCAACTTTTAAACAAGGGCATACTCGTCATTACTCTCAAAAAGTTCCTTACCTTAATAGCACTGGGACCCGAATCGTTGCAATTTAAAGATCGGGACCCATTCTGAGATCGAACCCATAGATGGGGACCCAAATTGTAATTTACCCGATATTTTTTGAAACAAAGTTCTACCAGCAATCCACGAACTCAAGCCATAAGATATTTGTTTTTGAGTAAACTACATGGTAGTCAGTCCCTGAACTGTGCACCTGGTTTCCACTTTTTGTATCAATGCGATTTTGAATTGTTGTGATTTAAGGTTAGAAAGATCAAAGTAAAATTTAACTGTTAAGGATCACATTTCAATGGCCTGCAGTGTACCTATTATGTAAAAGATTAAGGTTCAAATCCCTCCTTGTGAGAGAAATAATCGAATCTTCAACATGGCTATGTTTCTAATCCTATTTAATGTGGGAGCAGGCTTTGTCATTTAGTCAAGGATCACATTGAAATAAACCTTAAAGCTAGGGGTATCACATTGTTAATTTTTAAAGTTCAAGTATGGCACTAAAAATCATGTGTATAGTTCAAGGACTTTCATGTAATTTACTCCTTATTTTTCATCATTCACGAACAAAATTTTTCCATTGACAGAATGATTCCAATAATCATGGATGAAAACGAATGTGAATATATCCTTATCCGATTAGCTATTGTATTCATTTTATACATATTTTGAAATTCGTATTCGTGTTTATTTTAAAATGGTTAAATAGATATAGTGTATATTCATTTTGGTGCATAAGTCTACTGGTAGATTCATTTACAACTAATGCATAACAATATTTTTTGATTGCATTGCTCATTGTTGATACAATTGTTATGAAATTAATATATCAAGTATGTCTATTTCTTGTAAACCATCCTAAATATATGTACTTTAATTAATCTATTAAATATTTATGTTATTATTCGTATCTGATTCATATTCGTTTTTAAGAATATGGTAACATATTTTTCACATATTTCAATACTCGTATCCGCATTCGTATTTTAAAATGAATAAGGATATAATTATACCTATATTCGTATCCGTATCCACCGTTTTTATCCCTACCCATAGCCACTAAGCTAGTTAAATGAATAGATAGACCATCTTTACACAATTCGGAGAGGTCTTTGGCCTTAAGTGCACGGTTGAATTGGTGCAACTGGTTCTTAAAAATCGAATCTAAAGTTCAAGCACACCAACTTAAAAAGCCAAGCCAAAAGCACCCCTACCCTCATAACCAGTTCGTCGGAAAAACTGGATTGGATCTAAAGTACAACGTTCAATTGGAGCGAAATAAATCGACCACCCATGGTTCGATTAGCCAGTCGAATTACGTGAACTTACTCCTACAAAACTAGTCACAGACCTGTACTAAGAGTAATCCCAAGCAGTGATATGCTAACACACAATACAATTTCATTCCACTCAATAATACCCATGTTAAGAATAACATTTGCGACATAAATATGGTTCACAGATGGGATACATAAGAACACTTTATAGGAAGGGAAATCTGCAGCTAGGTGCTTCACGTGAATTACACACAGTATATTTTCATCGTGTGTCGAGCATATTGTTGGGATCGAACCTGTTCAGCACATTTCTGGATATGTAAGGGGACGTGCAACCGTGAACCTGTTTGCCATTTATAAGTTGCATCATGAAGTATGTAAGTAAACTAAGCCAAGGAATATCTATAAATTGCGTCATTCTCATTCTTCACAGAAAGTGCATATATAGGAAGCCATCTTGATTTAAAGAAACACAGAACATGTAAGAATAGCAAATGGATAACACCTGGTTTATTACCAGGAATAAAAGAGAAAAAAGTAGCTGATTTTGTCGCTTCAGTAATGCAGAATTCAGTCCATGACTGGAGGCTCGACGACCTCGATCATTTAGGACAAAGACAGTAATTTAATTAGAAATAAAATGCTCATTTAGAGATTCGATGTTTTCTCACATTGCAGAAATAGTATCATACCTTGATATAGACCAGAATAGACCTAGAAGCTTAGATGATGACTCGGTATTTTTTTTGGCAACAATACCAATGAAGAAAACAAGGCAGTTAGTGAAGTGATAGCAAAAGCTTGAGAATGTTTATACGTAACACTTGAGCTGAAAGGCGTAAGATAATTTTTCAAGCTAGCTATTCAAGCTAGCTAAGACTATATTGTGAAGGATCGAGGATCTTATGCAAGCTGTAATGTCCCATGGCTATGCATTGCGTTGTCCTATATCCACAAAGGATACAATCTAACTCATCCACCCATGTTGCCCCCTCTTCTCTAGCAGCGAAGACTATATTAATTTGCGGACAAGTTAATATAGATTGACCTAAGCGCTATTTTCCACTTGTTGTAGAAGTCAGGGAACTTGCTGCTAATATTTTGTGACAAGCATTGGGACCCCATATCTGCAGATGATGTCATACCTAACAAAGGTGCCGGCCTTCATTAAAGCACTCTTATTCGTAGAGAACGATCCAAACACACAAACAATGTACAAGCAATCACATGGAGAGGACACCGATTTTATATGGAAAACTCCACCGGTGTTGCGGGGAAAAACCCCTATGTAGAAAACTGGAGTACATGATACGAGAAAACGCTGATGCAGGGTTCTCCCAGAAATAGATTCTCGTATAACACACGTCGTGCAAGGCAAAAGCAGTGAATTCATTCTATTGTGAGTTTTCAAGGCATATTTAGACATTACTCATGACGTCAACTACAACCCACCTAGAGAACTAACCACTGCAACCAGAGCATAATATTGTTTCCTACAGGCCAGTGGAAACTTGCCTATGCTGTCCAAGCCCCATTGCGAAAAGGGGATGGAGATCATACGCGCACCAATTTTTGGAAGGTCAATACGGTACTGGTGCAAATTTCTGGCACCTGTTGCCTCATTGTACACATTCTTGCACTGCTGAGCCATCTTGGCCCAATGTCCTAGCTTACCAATTTTCCTATGGTGGTCTGTTTCCTCAATGCTTCCTGTAGTCACACATGAACTTCATCAAGAATTGCTTCAGCCTCGGAGAAGCTTTGGCAGCATCAAAGGGGAGTGGTAAACTCTCTTTTCAATAGTACTCCATCAATCATGTTAAAAGCTGGCTCCCTTGGCCCTAAAGGATTCTGGATCTGGGGATCTCCAAACAGACATTTCCTATTTAGAGGTATCTCAATAAAGGTCCATACCAAACTTCATCATGACTAGAATTAGGACAAAGGCAGCAATTCAGTTGGCTTGTCCAGCTTTTCGAAGTGGACATGGCCCCTTCTCTGTTTGATTTCCAGTTCCGCTAGTGTTATCCAAGTAATTGGCTAACCTAAAACCGTGAGAGATGAACATTTATAAGTCGAGGATGGGGCTCTGAACCTCATCTTGGTAAAGTGCTATAGTGACACCTCAAGTGGTATACTCCATTATGGTTTGAAAGCAATTGTGAGGGGTGGGAGCATCTTGTAAGTTTTTCCGATGAAGTTGACACTTTAAAAAATGCCCTTACTCATTAATGTTGTGTTGATGGCATTCTCCAAAGTAGGCAGGCAAAGGCAGAGAAGCTTTCTTGATCTCGAGATATAGAGTGCAACTTTTTAGCAGTATGACTTGAGCATGAAGAGTTCATGCTGGCAGAGCTATAGTGGAATGAGAAGTCGAAAGAAACAAATGTGCAGGTAGGGTGAGAGTGACAGGTGTTACATCCAGAAGAGGCTGAGGTAGTTGCAACTGGGGATGTAGAGAGACCATGATGAATCCTATCATTGCTTGCTGTAAGCGATGATTTGGAAGGGGGGGGGGGTATTTCAAAATAATGCAAGATACATGTTTGGTTACATGTTGATGAGGCGATCAGGAGTTCAACGATGACACAATGTCAATAGGACTGATCAAAGTTGACAGAAACGATAATATCTGGGCGACTGCTTTGACCCAGGTATGGTACTTCCGATAAATCTAAATACTTTAATTTAGGACTTAATAGCATGCGATTTAATCTCCAATTCAGTTATTTATATTCTTCTTGATCTTTCTGCATCCAAGTAATGTATCTTGATTCTTAAACCTTCAACAATCACGTATGATCCTTGAAGATGCGGATATCAAAAACACTGCAATCTCTGCTTCTTTCACTCATTCTTTTAAGCGCTTCATATGATTGGGAGGATCATTTGGAGGCCATGCCAAAACACCACTTAATGCAACCCAAATTTTTAGATAAGAAATCTGGAAGTGAGAATGCAACAAATGGAATCAAGGAGGGGAAAGCACACTGGTATAGCATGGCCTTAAAAGGGAATGCATTGGAGAAGTGCATGATGAGGAGAGAGCATGTCAACATGTCAAGCCACACTAAATGGAAGAAGAAACAGGGTTGCAGATGGGAATGGGTGAAAGAGAGGGAACTAAAGAGTATTGCTGATAAAAGCGCAAGGCAACATCATTCATCCACCATCTTTCTCCAACAGGATTAACTCCATTTTATAGAACATTTCACGGTGATTGTAAAATATCAGCAGACCAATTATGATGGCTATTTTGCTCGTATTTTAATCTTGACATAATGCAAATGCAAGTAGCATGCTATAATTCTCCATTTGGTTTTTAAAGATACTTGTCGCGCTTTATATAGAAGATTATTGCCTACTTAAATCTCAATACCAATGCCTATGTGAGTAAGAGAAACTGAAACTCTTTATCATGTTATGTAATCTCAATGAGCTGAAAGTTGGATAAAACAATATTTAATATTTTTGAATTTAAATGCTCACAACTACAAAGATTACAGGTGACAAGACTCTACTTTAAACTCAACATTATTGTTTCACCATTTTCTTAGCCTTTTTGTTACACGATACGTTTTTGCCTCAAGGAAGCTCTTACTTTTATTCTAATGCTTTCTGTTGTCACCCATTTGAAATTTGTATCAGTGGCGATGTACTGGAGTATTTACTAGTAGGAATAAAGAAATTTCATAATTTACAATGTTAACAATGTTGGATCAATCATTTTCTTCCAAGATGAATAGATATGGACACCATGGAAACAAATAAATAATTGCATATCAAGGAATCATATGTTACAATTGTGCCTGAACATAAGAATGCAATAATTCAGAGATAAAAATCAACATAGCAGGTTAATAATTGCGGACCATCGACCTTATCTTCACAAAGCGCACTAGGCCAACCAATTTGATACACTAAATTTATGCCCTAATAGCATAAAATACATAAAATTTATATATCTATATTAACTAATTAAAAATAAAACCTTGGCCAAATAAGAGTGATTTTAGAACATTGGGTTTTTGAAGAAACATTACTATCAGAATTGATGATATCTAATGGAGAAATTAGTACCTGAAGTAAAGAAATAGGAATTTCTATAAATCCCTGTAAAAGAAGATCTACTTTTTCGAGAGTGCTTGGAGGAACTGGAGTAATGATATATAAAAGATCTTTCGAGACATCTATGCTTCGAACAATTCCTGGTCAAGAAAAAATACATAATAAATATCCATATCTGCATGCTGAGAGCAAAGACCTAAATGCTAAGAGCAAAGACCCATAGCTTGGACGCAAATTATGGTAGGTATGGTACACGTAGGATAAACTCTAATAGTGAGTCTGCGTAATTAAAACTAAAGTTAAATATAAATGTTAGGATAGTTACAATTTGTATTTAGTCTGAAATGATTAACGTCACAGTGCTCTGCTGCTTTCAATATCTTGCACATTTGACTTGCCACATTACAAAGCAGTACTTTACACAATGAAAAGCAACTCCACACATGATAAAAATCTTCCTACTCCATTCAAATACATTGCCACGTATTATGCAAACTTTTGAAGAGCGCATCTTATATGCATACAGTTTTTTGGGAGAATTCTATCGAAAACCACTAATTATACAAACAAATTATTATAAGTTTGCATGAATCTCATGGACGGCCATATCGCGATATATCGGCGATATATCGGTATTGACAGGTCACCGATATATCGCCGATATGGTCGATATCGGGTATCGACAGGCCAAAAATGCACAATCTCGGTCCGATGTCGGCGATATGGCGTCGATATATCGGTATCGACATGGTACCGATATCAATACCGATATCGATATAAAAACTTCAGCATTTATCCTGCAAACATTACATGCACAATTAAGGATGCACACAGCCTTCAACGGTATAATGCATTGTCAGATTTTGGCAGATATTGTTGGATAAATGAGGAAGATCCATTCTCAGTGTGATCCCATGGTCAAAAGAAAAATAGCGCCAATGGCTCCGTGAACCATGAAACCAACCGAGACCCGAGGAGGACCGGATTTCTCGTGGCATGCACGTACATAATGAAGAACAGATGTGCAAAGTGTATTCGTGCTAATATATGCCTTCCAAATGGGAGGGGAATACAATCAACACCAGCTTCAATATCGAGAGCCCTCACTTAATTACCCTCTCACACCCATTCATGGCATGCATCGGAGCCATGTTCCATTCTTGGGACATAGGTATATTACTCACTGTCATTGCTCATGAAACCGTTTACTTAATAATTGCAATCATATACCTCAGAATTTTCATGCATATATGCAATGGCCTTATACTGACGAGATATTTGCTTGAATAGATAAAAAGTGACAAGAAAGTTACCGATAAGGAAATATCAAATTCTTATGATTCCAACTATGAGCTATGAAATCATAAATTCTTTTTGCATGATAGCATCCAGTCCATAAAATCATGTCCTACTTTGTGGTTGAGGATTTAAGAGCCCATAAACAATGGAAAAGACGGACAATAGGGCCAAGTGCTTAATATTAAGATTTAATTGAATCTTACAAGCAAGGTTCAGGAAAGCGGTGTGCGTATGCATTCGGACAGGTCACCGAATAGTGATTAAACGGTATGCGGGGGCATATACGGGGTATATACGGCTCTACGTGGTTTTCTAATTCTTTATTTAAAATAAATAAATATCTACAAAAGTAACTACAATTGAACTAAATTTATGAAAAACTTTGATCCAATAGATCTAAGAAAAATACTTTCAACTAGATCTCAAAACAATCTCCACCAAATATCAATAGAAAAGTTAGCACACATACTAGTTGACAACAATTGCCAAAATATGTAAGTATCCGATATAAAATCAAAAATAAACACAAATAACATCAATAGCGTACTAACTAATAATTAAAAAAAAGATATGTACATTAATGAAGCTATATTTTCTATAAAATTTGACATCATTACCAAAGAATAGCGGATGTTTATGGTTCAATTTAGTTTCAAAAATATATATTTGAACATTCATAATCGTCCAATGATTCATGCAATTAGGCTTTATAAATGGATATGCTAAACTTTGTGATTATGTGATTCAATGTAACTTCAATAAGCACTGAACTCACTAAACCTTAAGCGGCTGCACGACCCGAATATGTGACCGCATGGCCCACATATGCGGCCCGCTTATGCACAAGGGCCGCATATTATTGCACTTGAGGTATGCGGTGCGCCAAGAGGGGCGCATAGGCATATGTGGCCGCATATGCGGTCGCACAGACTGCTTTAGTGAACATTGCTTATAAGGATCTTTGCGACCTACAACACAACTTACAAGCTTCAAAACAATGTAAATGAGAAATATTACACAAGTATCGTTCGAAAAAAATATACTACACAATAATTCATGTAATATGACAGAGTGAAGGCATACTCGAGCATGTAAACAAAATGGTCATGGCCAAAAAGATTTGAAGCAGTAGCAGACCTAGGATTACATAACAGGCAGGGCACTCCGATAAATATTAAATAAATAGATAATATTGCAAGAACAAATGAACATTTTTGTACAGAAGAGTTGGATGGCCACTCGGGCTGGGAAGCAAGAGCGCTGGTGATGGGAGACGAAGGGTGTGGTGCGCCATTGGGTTGCGTCCTCAGGAGGCAGTCGCGGTGGGTTGGGGAGTGGGAGGGCTACTTCTCATGAGGCAGAGGATCGGGAGTGGTGGAAAATGGTTTCCCATAAGAAGAGGGGGCATCGTTGTTTCTAGTGCGGAGATGTTGGTCACATGGCATCATTCTGCAAGCTCCTGCCTCGGTGCTTCACCTGTGGCCGGGAGGGACTCGTTCGTGCATCCAACCACGGTGTGGCGTCGGGGGGTCGCAGGGGCAGAGAAGGAGACCTCTATGCAAGGGCCACCCACGGGATCCAAGATAATCGCTCCTTTGCTGATGTTGTCAACGAAGGTCGCGGGCTGGAGGAGCCAACGGGGATCCTGATTGGATCGTGGAGGGGGCTTGGTTTTTTGATCGCATCGATCGGGGAGGGTGTTGCTTCTTTGCTCAGGGGTGGCTTTGTTGGTGATGTGGTTGGCCTGGGGGGAATCGGTGTTCTGCGAGGGGTTTGTCTCCGGCTCAAAAGGCTCGTTTGCTTGCGTCGAGTGGCGGCGATGCAGTCTCTTGGAGGTTGTCGAGGTTCACGGACGGAGAGGGGCAGGGTCAACATTAGCGAATCGCGCGTGTGGTTGGAGTGTCGTTCTTATCGCGGTCGGTGGAGGTCTTCGGAGCGGCGCTGGGCCACCTGGGAGAGGTGGTGAGGATCATCTCCTATGGTCAGTCTCCGGGCTCAGACCCGCTGGTCACCTTGGTCCTGCTGCGATGCTTTGGGAGTGTGCCTTTGGACTCGTGTTGTTGCCTCACTGTTGGTCGGGCCTCGTTCAAGCTGCTAGTACGGTTGCTTTCGCCGCCACCTTCGCCTTCTCTGCCGAAGGTGTCCTCCCAGTGTTTCGTTGCGTCGTCGGAGGCAGTACCGGCCCGGTTGGAATGCGATGGGTCGCTCTCATTGGAAGGTGAAGGGTTTCCTTAAGTGGAGGAAGAGGGCTCGTCTTTTGCGGAAGGGGAAGATCCGGTGCTGATGTTCGAGGCGGATCCCTCGAAAAGCTCATCTGCGATCTTTTGTTCTAGGCAAAGCGGAGCGGTGGTCTCGCGGGAGGCACGGTCTCTCGAAGCCTCATCCTTTGATTCGAGGCCCCTCTTTGAGTTGGGATTTTAGAACATGTTGGCAAACTCGGATCCTATCATCCGATTTTCGGATTCGCCCTTCCTCGGTGGACCTGTGGATTCGAGTTTCGTTACGGCCGCCTGCTTGTCGGATTGGCAGGTTGCTATTCGAGTGATTTCGGGCGAGCGAGTCTAGTTTTCCCTCCAGAAGCTAAATGGGCGCCTGGTCCTTCCGATGATGTCATGCCCAGGGCTGCACGGGACACCTCTTGTTTCTTTCCCCCTTTGCGCGACCGCTGGTGAAGCTCTGGAGGTCAGTGGTGACTCTTCCCGCTTGCTTGGGACCTCGGTGGGCGAGGTGCTGGTCGGGGGGCTCCCATGCGGCTGCCCTTCGGATCTGCACATGGGATATGGAAGGTGTCTGACGAAGAGGTACAGGAGACGATGTCGGTCCAGGGCTCCATCCCACGAGGTCTCGGATCTCAAGCGTGCGGTCACCTTGGTGGCAGGTGCTATTTGCACCTCGAGAATGCCACCGGTTCATCAATGAAGGTCCACCTGGAATGTTAGGGGTCTGGGTGAACCGAAGAAGAGAAGGGTGTTGGGCTCTAGGTTCACCGAGTGGGGTTGTGATGTTATCCTTATCAAAGAGACGAAGCTTTTATTTGTTTCTGAAGTGTTGTGGAGATCTTTTGGTGCTGGTTCCTTATCGAGCTTCAGGGCCATTGACGCGACCAGCGTTGCGGGTAGCCTTTTGATCGCGTGACTTGCCTTCACCTTCCGATCAGAGTTGGCAGGAACTCACGTTCTTACGGTTGTTCTTGGAGGTGCGCCTTTTCGAATGTATATGTGTCGTGCCTGCAGGCCCGTAGAGACGAGCTCTGGGTTGACCTCAGAGATGCGCGGGATCCCCTTCCGGATGGTGCTTGGCTGGTGGGGGATGACTTCAATGTCACGCTGCTCTCTTCTGACCGCCCTAGGCTGGGGGGGGGGAGGGGGAGACAAGATCTGGGTTCTGAGGCCATGACTGATCTGATTGACGACCTGTTTTTGGAGGTTTTGGATGCTACGGACATGGGATATACTTGGAGGAGCGCGGGTTCTCGCTCTAGGATTGATTGTTTCCTGGCTTCTCCTGAGCTCATGGAGACCTTCCCCCTTTCCTTTCCTTCCTCCAGGGACCGCACGAGATTAGGCCATACTCCATTGCTGTGGGATTCGGGCACCTCCTCTCAGGTTCGGGGGTTCTTTAGATTTGAGCGGGCCCGGTTGCAGGTTGAGTTCTTCAGGGACATGGTCTCTTGTCAGTGGTCGTCTTTTGAGGTGTTCGAATCGACAGTCTCCCGCGTGGTGCAGAAGCTGGTTCTGTTGCGACAATTTCTTTGCCGTTTTAAGAAAGAGAACAGGGAGGCCCGCTTGGCTACACGAGTGGCGATGAAGGTTGCTATGTTTGATGTGTTGGAGGATGACAGGTGTTTGAGGACATCGGAGTTGGAGCAGAGGGTTGCGGCTCGCAGGGTCATTTTTGCAGAGGACAAGAGGCGAGCGACGGAGTGGAGGCAAAGATCCAGGGTGGCGTGGCTCAAGGAGGGGGATGCAAACACGTTTCGATGTCCTGAAAGCCGCAGACTCGTCCTCGTGCGAGGTCTTCTACTAGCAGCGGACATGTGTTCTTCTTGTGATGTATCGTGTAAAGATGTGTTGTATAATTTCTTTTTGTTGCAAGTTGTAGCTTTCTCAGCTCCAGCTTAAGGGGGAGTATTGGAGAATGTAATGGGTGGGTAATTGGATGTCACCAAAATCCAATTACCCCACTCAAGTTTAGTCCCACTCCCACATGGATGAGCGGTGGGACTCCGGTCTATCTGAGGGGCTATATACAGAGCCCCTCACCCCATATACTCAATGAGAAATTCAATAGAATATCTTCCCCTTTGAGGGCTTCTCCCGTGATTGCATCTCGCTCCTTAGGGAGTAAGGTTCCACGTTAAATCTTCGTATTCTCCATATTTATCTTTCTTGTTTTATCAATTCCGCTTCCGCTTCTCATGTTTCAACATGTTCATCGGGGCCCTAGTCAGAGGACCATTCCATAGGTGTTCCAAGCTGAGCATGATTGATATCTATGCTCCATCTTGAGGGGGAGTGTTGAAAGATATTATATCTTTTCCTATTTTATGTATTCGTTTTTTTCTTCAGTGTCTGTTATGTAATTTTCCAACAGGTTCCTCTTCTTATAAGAGAACTCTAGGACTTTAGTATCAATCAATTAATTATTCTCCTACCACATATACGAATATATAATATATTAGTAAGAAATGTATTTAAATTACATATTCATAAGATTTATATGAAAATGATCATATCAATACTATACAACCAACTTAAACTATAAAAAAACTCTTAGAACCCACCCCATATTCCTCTTTAACCATCTCCTGCATATCCACCATCCTTACACCATCTATCTATTTTCATTAGTTTCTTATTTAAAAACATTTCTGTTGTATGAAAATTATTAAATACACATGTCAACATTGTAAACAATATGCATTACTTAGATAACTAAATATATTACGGGTATCCATTGTCTAATAAATAATCTACATCGGCTCCAAATCACTGCTTTTGGGAGGAAAAGATCCAAACCCCACGTATCTGAACCGCCCGTCAACTTATTGTGTATTATAGTAAGAATCATAGAACGCCATATCTATATCATATCATTCCGTCCGAAAAAGGATATATCGGGATATATCGATGATATCAATAGAAATGTCAGAAATGTCTCAAAAATAGTATTTTTGTCATTTTTCAGAAATTAAAATCATCCAAGATATTAAAACAACAAATATATATCACACATATCGGTCATTTATACCCCATATATCGCACATACCGGTCATTTCGAACATATCGATGTTAATATTGATTCCTAACTTATAGATATTTGAAATGGAGTTCGTCCAAGTTCTTAGAACATTAAATAACTTACAAATATACTCTTAGATCACACATATTCATCGTCTATGGAACTTATATCGCACATATCGGTCGTATCAAACATATCACGGGTACTCTTAATTGTTGACCTATAAATATTGGAAATTGAGTTCATCCAAGTTCTTTGAAACACTAAACAACTTACAAATATACTCTTAGATCACACATATCGATCATCTATGACCCTTATATCGCATATATCGGCCATATCGCATATATCGTTGTTACTGTTGATTGCTAACTTGTGGATATTGGAAATGTAGTCCATCTAAGTTCTTATAACACTAAATAACTTATATATACACTTATATCACACATATCGATTATCTATGACCCTTATATTGCACATATTGTCATGTTGAGCACATCATTGTTAATGTTGATTGTTGACTTATAGATATTGGAAATGAAGTTCATCCAAAACTTATATTGCATCACATATTACGTATAAGCAAAACATTTGAGCTATTTTTGGAACCAAACAAATAAAGAGCATAATAGCATTTTTCTAAAGAGACATAACTCATAATAATATTTTTGAAAGAGAAAGAAGATGAATTAAAATCGATTTGGACACCCCAAGTGAAGAACCATTGTATGCACCCCCATGTCGAACCATACCCTACCAGACGAGGGTCTCACTGCCTGGTCAACGAGTCTGGGGGAGCTAGGGGGATCCCAGGTTGCCCCCCTGTGGGGGGGTGTGGGGGCAGCGTCCCCGACCCGAAACAAAATATATAAAACATGATGTGTTTTAATAGTAGGAGCAGCAAAATAAGTAGTGAAATCAAGCTCACAAGCGTATTATTCATCATTATATAGATATCGGTCAATATCCGGGAATTTTTGGACTGAATTCAGTCATTTTTGACCGATATGGGCCGATGTGGCGATATATCACCGATATATCGGTCATATATCGTCGATATCCTGGTAATAAGATGCCACCCTGATATCGATATCCTCTGCCTCTCGATACCGATATACTAGCGATATATCGCGATATGGCCTTCTATGGTAAGAATTACCCACATCCGTTTTCAAGTATATTATACCATATTTCCATATCTGTCTCATTTGTACATGTATTTGCAATATTTGACTTTGATGACAGATGTAAATACGATAAGACCCAAAGTCACATATGTATCTATCGCTTTACATCCCTGTGCATAATAATGTATCCAGTTTAACGTATATAACAAATATGCCTCTTCTCAAACATTTAAAGTGAAATATTTGAGAATACATGGTGGTTTATCCATGTAGAATGTGCATTACTGCAACAAGTTGCATAATGCAGTGCCTAGAAAAGGAATTTTTAAAAAAAATGAATGATCCAAAAATAGAGATTCAGTATTACACGCTTTAATCGTGGCATGCATAGATATTTCTTTAAGTGAATTGAGTAGATGTGAAGCCTAAAATTTTAGTCATTTTTAATTGTTGAAGATAAATGTTGCAGCATCCATTATTTTTCAAGCCTTCACTAGTAGCAGACACGGTTAGAGCTAATTACAGGCGAACGATTGCTAAATATCATAACACATGAGTATGAGTAATTGCTAAAAATCATAACACACGAGTATGTGAAAGAATACTTCGTAACAATTCAAAATTAATTTTTTCTAAAAAAAAAAATTTGTAGAGACCCATGACATAAAAAAGAAGTGTAGAGACCTATGACATCACTAAAAAACAGAAAATTGATGTCACTGAGAGAGATGGGCCTAATACCAAGATAGCGATCCATGGAAGCACCATTAGACCCACCATCCACTATCCCCTTGCCTATTAGTTCTCATATTTTCTTGTGTTTACTTTTCCATGATGTACATTTTTACTCCATTCCTAATAGACAAAAGAGTATCCATAGACCGAGTTTCTAAACTCAAAAGAAAATGAAACATTAATATCAGAGTAGCAAAGAAAAACTTACCAAGCCCAACACACCAGGATGCCCGAAATTCGGTTTCTGTGAGCTCACCAGAACTGATTGCTAAGCCAACGATTGTTGCATTTAAACTGTGAAAGATCTCACTCTGCGGAACCTAAATATCCACGGATGTGTGAGAAAAATGACCTTGACGAACAAAGAAGAATATAAAGCAGTTGAAAGACAACTTTATCTAACGGGTATCTACAGTAGAGCTTGAGTATCGACAAGACAGTTAACTAAGAAATGATTTCTTTCCCAATTAAAAATGATGATTTTATGCAAAGTCATAATGGAATCCGTTGAGTAAATAATAGAGTAGTATATGTAAGTCCCAAAATTAGAGTCTATATATAAAGGGTTCCTGATATAAAAATGTGTCATTTTGGTATAGAGGACCTGCTTAAGACATTATATTTTCTCAGCCAAGTGCTAAACTGCCCTTGCAACTTGGAATATAACTCCCAACGATTAATCAGCAATGCCTATCGAGTCGAACTCCATCACCGATTAGCTATGCCTCAACTTTTTCGCTTCTGTCTACCAACGTTAAACATAGCTGGAACGGAGATTTCTTCTCAAGTGAGTCAATGGGCCTTCGTGTAACTTAAATAACTAACCGAAGGTTAATAGATATGGTGCATAACTGCTCCTTTTTTATATAAACCCTAAATCTTGGAACTCTTCTCAGGTTATATGATTATAACCTTGTAGAATGCTTATTTCTTTTTAGTGATGATGATTTTATCATACTTACTTGGTAGTGAAGGTGGATAACTTTAATTCCCGAGAATATTACTTCATAAGGAGTAACGGAAGCAAGGGCACGCGCAAGTCCTTTGCGTGATAAAACACTCATATCTGGCGGAATGCACTGTTGAAAGTACGCCATAATTCTAGCATCTCGCAATTCACGTGCGTTCTTTCGAATCAAAATCCTGTGAATCGAGTAGATCATGGTTAACGAGAACAGCATAGACATGAAGTTAAATTTTCGATGAGATTAACACAAACAACACCTCACCATAGAAAGAAAAGTCAATGAATGCAGTTTACTAGGTTTTATTGGTGCATAACACTAATGATAACATAATCGCAAAGTTCAAATTCATGAAAAAAACTGTGTTATGACCCTTTTTATATGATATCTAAAGGATCAGAATAAAATGATGCCATCCATTCACCTGCAAAAAAGATGAAAAATCTATGATGGAACTAAAATGCAACTTTGTCAATTTCAGTTTTCCACCGAAATTGGAACCAAGTAGCATGACCTGGAACTTATTACTGAAGAACCGTAGGTGGCATCTGTAAAACCCATAGAAATTGTGGTCTGCTGATTAAAGACTATTTCAACCGAGAAGATGTCTCTGTACCATCCCACAATTTGAATCTTTTGCAGCATGAAAGGAATAATTACTATGTAATCTCCTTCAGCATTCAAAATACTTTTAGTGCTATCAAGACTAATGCTAAAACTGGAGCATAGTTTTCTCTGCATCTTCTCCTTCTCTAGATCCACAATCTCGATATTACCCCCACCTATGGTAATATTTAGTCATTTCTCCCACATAATTCTGCAGTTAAAAATGGAAGGATAAGTTCACGAGCACTTTTTCAACAACGAAATGTTTTCCTCATCATCCCATCTTTTTTTCTAAAACTCATTTTATGTAACAAATATTGAGTTCACTTGAGGGTCGATGTGCAAAAATGTCATCTTTTATGCATAATAGGACGGCTTTCTCAAAAGGATTACATCTAAAAGTACAATTTCCATTCTCTGCCAGTTGTAAGAAAAATCAATCACAGCAGGAAATATCTCATTATAGTTATGCGTTAATTTAATCTGAACTAAACAACTTTAAAATTTTAACTAATCTTACGTTCTGTTAAAACAGTCTTTCCGTGCCGCATATATTTCTATCACATTGGCTGATGATGTGTCTTCAACAGTATCAGACCAAAAGGCCCCACTCGGCAGATTCTTACTTTCAGCAGAAATCCGAATCTGAATTACATGGCTAGGACCCACATATTTTAACATCTCCACGAGGAGCTCAAAACCAATACCTGATGCATAATCAAATGAATTTACACAAGTACAAGCTACTAAATATCACTGCTTAGGCATAGTTCCAAACTTCTAACGGCAAACCCCTGCTCAAAAACTCATCCACAAAAGCTTTTTCCGGGCAAGGGTAAGTAAGCTTTTGATCTATAAAGTAAGAATATATAAACTGAATAGCCAAATACCTTTCACCCAGCCAGGAGTGTTTATAACAAGAGGCCACATGGTTTTTCCATCATTTTTTAAATTATCATACTGATAGAACTCCTTAACAAAGTAGTCATACAGATGAAGGATACAATTGATGTAATATTTCGGATCTCTTTTTGATGAAATGTCACCATAGTAAAGACACCTGATATAAAAAGAAACTGTTAAGGCAACAAAAGAAAGGTGTGACAACCCTGCCGAGCTGAACATACACATGAAAATAAATAAGATAAATCATAGATTGGATAATTCATTGTTGACTCAAGTCATGCATATTTCAAATAGAAAATGAAGAGGTGGGGGCTATGGAGCAGCTCCTGTTAAAGATGAGATGTAGCATTTTAACAAACAGGAAAGAATTATGTACAGCGATTCCTAAACTTAAATTATTGCACTATGTACACTCCTATTTCAGCCCTTATCACTCCCTCAGAATATCCAAGGGAGTTAATTCCAATGAACAACACAGAGCCTAGTCGTCAGGCAATGAGAATGAGCTCAAGGCAATCATTAAGACAAACTGGGTTGTGTTCCATCCTAAGGAAATTACTATAGTGAGGATGTTACTATAGGTAACAAAGCAGCAAAAGGCATTGTGTTTGAGAAATGATGTTCACTCCATCTAATTAATGTTTTTAGCATGAGAACAACCACTTAAAAGCAGTATGCCAGTATCACCTCTATTGGAATATTCTGTTAGAAAATTTTTAGAATCTTTTATTCTTGTTGGAATATTCTATTAGAATATTCCTACTTCCTATAATCTTGTTATTTCTTTATTGTAACCCCTCAAGGTTATTAATGTATTTCGTATTATTTAGCTCCTTAGGGTTTCATCCTATGTAAAGACCCCTGGAGCCTATGGAATAAATCAATATATTCTGAACTTCTCCACATGGTATCAGAGCAGCGATCCTAGACCAGGTTCTGACCTAATCTCTCCGTCGCCACCAAATAGCCGTCATCTTCCTTGTGTGGGCCCTCTACTCGATCTAGGGCCCCGTGCAAGGCCATGCACATCACAGCCAGGGCCTCCAGCCCTTCTGTCCAATATCTTCAGACTGCCTCCAACCCTTTTGCTGAGCGCCTCCAGGCCGCCTCCAGCTCTTCTGCCAAGTGCCTTTAGGCCCTTCAGGCCGCCTCCAGCACCACCAGGGCCCCCAACCCCTGCCGCATACTGCCTAGGCCTTCCACGCGCGCACTGACAAGTCTGATTTGACCCTATTATGCCATAAACGGGTCTCCAAAGGTGTAAGATTTTTGTTCAGCCCACTGTTTGGTTATTTGATTCTTATCATTCTTCACGAGTGATTAAAGGTTCTCTGTTATCTGATTATTCTTGCTCCTGATCACGATGACTACATCTAACACCGAGACAAAGCCCTTTTTTGAACATCTAGTGTGATGATGCAGGGTAACTTCTATCAAATTAAAAGGCATTAAGAATTACATGCTATGATCTCGGTCATTCAAGGTAATCATCAGCGGTCAGAGAAAGATCTCTATTTTGACTAAAGAACCCCCAAAGGAAGATGACACAGATTTTGAATCCTGGCAAACAGACAATTACTTGATGATCAATTGGTTGACGAATAGTGTCGACCCACAGATTGCGGCAAATCTCCTGTACAAGGAGACAACCAAGGAGATATGGAAAGAACTGGTACATGCATATTCATAACAAACAACCAAGTCGCCTTTGGCCGACCTCTATAAGGGGATTTGGTCCACATCTCAGGTGAGACTTCTCTGGTAGAATATTATCATCTTCTTACATGCATGTATGAGGAACTTGCCAAATTCTAACCAGCCTGTTGTATGAAACTGATAACATAGAGGTCAGAATGGCAGGTTTAGATGTTCCTTGCTGATTTACATCCAAGGTATCAGAATGTGAAGGAGTAGTTTCTTACATCGGGAAATCTTCCATCTATTAAAGCCATCTTTGGACGTCTGCAACAGATTGAGAGCTTCAATACTCATGCACAACCATCACAACCAATGGAGAATTCAACATTTGTGGCCTTATTAGGGTGAGGAGGTCGTTTCAGCTACAAGGGTGGTTCGTCTAGAGGAGGTCGTGACTCTGATCATAATCGGTTTCATACCATGTGTATTCACTACCACAAGATATGCCACCCATCTGAAAAATATTGGGCAAAGTTTAGGAAGTCTCCACAAGCACACATGACCTCTAATTATGATCATACATCAACAGAGGCAGTGTGCATCCACTCATCTGACAGAAGAATGTTGTTTATTAATTTCTTCACAGCTTCTTCCACTGTGAAATCAGTCAGAGTGGCCAATGAGGCTCATTCCCCCCATTACCACAGATGGAACTATGGAGGTCTCCTCCAAACTCCATCTTACTGGGGTCCATTGTACCCTACATTTTCCTCTCAGCAGCACACATCTCTGGTATGGCATGGTGTTCTCAGTTGGCTTGGCATTTTTCGGCTCGTGCATCAAATCATCTAAATAGTCAAGGAAATAAAAAATGATCGTGTCCAACTCAAGGGGTAGCTTCTGGTTGTAAGTCCTCTCTAGAAGTTATCACAGTAGTGGTGATGCAAGCAGTAGGTGATGTGGAGGTGTAGGGAGTTTCTGATCCAATGGTCGGTTGGACAGTCGGTATCTCAGGTGTAGTAGAGAGACGAGACTCAACTATTTCTCGGAGGTCACGGCGCTCATCTGACAGAAGAAGGTAGTTTATTAATTTCTTCACAGCCTTCTTCCACCGTGAAATCAGTCAGAGTGGCCAATGAGGCTCATTCCCCCCATTACCACAGATGGAACTATGGAGGTCTCCTCCAAACTCCATCTTATTGGGGTCCATTGTGCCCTACATTTTCCTCTCAACTTACTTTATATTCATAAGTTGTGTGCTGAATTAAATTGTCGTGTGATTTTTGATGAGCTATTTTGCTATTTTTAAGACATCCAGACGACGCAGATTTTTAGTGGACATGAAAAGGAAGGACTCTACTATCTTCATATCCCGAGTCCCGACAGATTCTACCTTTGCTGGTGTTGTATCCATCTCTTCTGACCCTCTCCTATGGCACTACCATCTTCATCATCCACCTGCTCAGTCTCTCTCCATGATGTTCCCCGAACTATCTTCACTAATCTATCTGTGTTCTAGTGGGACCACTCTTATAAGACCAAAAGTGTATATATATGTATAAAAATTAGAAAGTTACAATGAGTTACAATTCCATGCTTTACAAAACACCCTATAGTGCTCAATTACATTCTTAGTGTAAAAAGTATGTCCCCCAAAAATGACGTTGTTCCTGATGCACCATATTGCCCAAACCAACACAAAAGGAAAAATGGTGTCCTCATGACCATATCCGCATACCGCCCTAATATCTCTCCAGAAGTTGGAGCAGTCCCGCCCAGAAAACCAAGAAATGTTCGCCCTGCTCCAAACCTGAGCTGAAGACGGGCAAGAGAAAAAAGGTGCTCCTCTTCCATCGCCAATCCACATCCATCACATGACATATCCTCTGCCCCCAACAACTGCCCCCTGCACCCCTTGGTGATAGTCCTGCCGAGTCTGAACAACCAAAGATAAATCTTGATTTTGATCGGTACCTTGTTCTTCCATATCATCCGCATGTCCATGCCAACCTCCTCCACTTCCTACCCATCCACCACGAAGAACCTGTACTGTACGCCTTTCTCACCAAAAATCTCCCCCTGTCCCAAATATAATGGTCTTTGCCAACCGTCGGACTCTCAACCCGTGCCAACTCGGCAGTTAGTGCTATGAAGTCCTCGACCCTCTGATCTGACAACTCCAAAGAGAAAATCGGAGACCGCAATCTGTGCTCCCAAACCTTCCGCACCACCTCCTCCTTATCCATCGCCAACCGCCAGAGTCGAGGGTAACGCTCCCCCATTGCCCCTTCTCCCGTCCAGTCATCCTGCCAAAATCGAAAATATGCTCCGTTCCCTAGAATGGATCTCAACTTAATAGCTAGCTCTAGAACCACCTGTGTAATTCCCTTCTACAAGGACGACAGAAGATGCCCCATGTCCACTTACAATGACATAGATATCCTGTAAATCTTCCTCATCAACCTGCAAACCAGATCCTCAGACTTTCCCCAGAGACGCGTCACACACTTTACCATGAAAGCATTATTCATTTCGAACATTCGCAGAACCTCCAACCCACCCTTCTTCTTCGATGTTGTCACCCTGCCCTAATCAACCAGATGAACGTCCCTCCTAAACTGCCTCCAATCTGACCAAAAGAATCTTCTCATCAAAGCTTCCATCCTCGAGCGTATCCTTACGAGTAACACTTCGGAGACAGAGATTGATGACAAGGGATTGCTGCACGAGGTTGATTGGGAATATTCCGGCTACTTGTATTCTTTGCAGCGATGTCGTGGAAACTTTAGAGCACCTGTTCTTCGCATTCCCAGCGGTGCGGGGCGTTTGGGAGGAGGCGACCGATGACTGGGTGTGCTCCTCGAATTTTGCCTCTTTCTGGGACTCGTTGGTGGCTAACAAGGGCAGGGATCGTAGGGAATTGCTCCGGCCCTTGACGAAGGCTTGGGCGATTTGGCTGGGACGGAATGATGCTATCTTCTCAGGGCAGTGTTTTTACAAGGAAAATGTGCTGATTCATTGTACCCGTTTAGTTGAGGATTGGTCGTTGATGTAGGGTCCTTTTTGGTACCGTGGTTGGTACCTTGTAAAGTTTTTCTTTTTTTTCTATTAATATATGCGTGGGGCGGACACCGCTGAGTGTTTCCCCCTTTTAAGACTTAAAAGAAAAGAAAAGCGAGATGGCCGAAAGCACATGTTTTAAAAAAACCAACTTCCCACGCCTAAAGAGCATCCTCACCTTCCACCCTCTAACCTCCCCTCCAATCTTTTCATCAATGCTCCTCGGTCCCTCGACTTGGGCTCCCACCACCAACAGCAACCCCAAATATGTGATCGACGATGCGGTCATTGGGCACCCCAACACTTCCGGCGCGCGCTGCACCTCCAACTTTGCCATGCCAAAGGGAACCACCACCGACTTGCTTCTATTGATCTGAAGCCCTGATAACGCCCCGAAGATGTCCATAATAATCGACGCCCTCTGAATCTTCTCCTCCTCGGCCCCAAGGAATAGAATGGGGTCATCGACATACTGCAATATCGGAATGGATATATCCTATCTTCTAGATCCCGAACACCACCTTTTGGTTGTCGCCAACCTCGTCATCACCGCCAAAGCATCCGCCACAATGGCGAACAGAAGTAGCGCCAACGGACAACCCTATAGTATCGTAATGGATATCTCCTCCCTTCTATATCATGAACACCACAACTTCAATCTTAAAGAATATAAGGTTAGATAATACATTTTTTCTCCATATATTCCCGTAGAATCCATCAATTCTATTATATTTAGGGATGAGCATTAGGTCAGGTCGGCCAGGTCCAACCCGAGTAGCCCGGCACGACCCAAGCCCAAAGAAAACATGGGTCAGGCTTGGGCCTAATTTTAGGCCTAATTTTTTTGAGGGGCTGGGCTCGAGCTCGGCTCGGCCCAACCTGTGAGCCCGGCCCGACCATATGGCCCGTTATCTCTGCGACCCCTCTCCACCATTTATGACGCACCTCTTTGCGAGTAGGCCACCACAATGCCCTCCTCTGCTCCCCCCATCTATGCCACAGCACTGCCCCTCTCCACCCTCTCCGCCACGTCTCTCCCGTTCTCCCCGAGTAAGCGACCACAACGCCCTCTGCTGCTCCCACCATTGCTGAAAATAAAAAAAGGTCATTCTCTCGTTCCTGTCCATCGTTCTTGATTGGGAGGTGCGATATTGGAATTTTATTTTTCAGTTATTTCATTTTGCTTTGTCTTGGTAATGGTGGATCGTATAGGTGATTGGAATCCACAATATTCCCGCTGCAGATGGTTACTCTGGAAGCTATCTTGATAATCACTAATCAGACCAAGGAAATTTACAAAAACTTGTAGGATACTCCAGAACCTATTTTTTCTTAATTCAAGCAACTCGAAACGTGGATTGCGAAATCAAAAAACATGTGGATGTTTGAGGTTCGAATATGGAATTTGAATTCAAAAGAAGCGAATTGAAGTGAGGGAAATATATTGTTTTTAAGTGCAGAAAGTCTTGTATACCGTGACAAATTAAGTTATGAGAGTCTGGCTGTTATTTTTGGCTCTTTTATTTCCTTATAGTTCGAGAATTAAACCAGAGGAAGGCAGGCCCAAGTTATATGTCGATGCTTATCTACTTTGTTTCATCGTTTCAATCCTGATTTCCTTATACATATTACTGATAGATGAATAATCAACAGTGCTTTAGCTACCTTCATTTTTTTAATCAAAATAGGGGAAACCTGCAAAGGTACCTGCCCCAGTAGCTACCTTCATCTTTGACAGAATTAAACGCAGTTTTTTTACAGTGATAGCACTACAATCTCTTATGAGTCAAAGGGAGAATACACCACCAAGTTGGGGGCAGTCAAATGATCCATGCGGATCAACGGCACCTTGAGATGATGTCAAGTATCCCAATTCAAGGGTTATCTCACTGTATGCCCTTCCCACTGCCATTTTCATCTTTATTATCAGAATTAGGATTGTTTACATATGTCTTTGTGATGTTTTGCTACTTTGCCCATATCTTGGTCAAATTTGAAATTACACATATGGCTGTATAAAATTACTTTCTCTTGTGCCACTATGCTCCAAAAATCAACTGTTCTTAAAGGCCATGTTATCATCTTTGACACAATTAACTTAAATAATGCAGCATGTCACATTTACATCCCTAAACTTTTTGTATGGGCATATCGTATGTGTATTGTTACAATTTAGCTATATGGGCCAGCCCGACCTAAGCCCACTCCATAAGGATTGGGCCAGGCTTGGGCTTGGACTGGCCAAAAAAAATGCATACCTTAGGCCCGACCCAACGCCCGATTTCTTCAATGGGCTTGGGCATGTGCCCTTCAGGCCCGACCCAAGCTCATCCCTATTTATATTTGCCATTACATTCTCCCAGTTCTGGTGTATGGAGTACATTAAACAACTAGGGGTGCACATGGATTGGATAAAATCCGTAATCCGATCCAATCCGTTGTCATTGGATTGGATCGGTTTAGATTTATAAGTTTAATGGATCGGACCGGATTAGAATTTTACAAATCCGTTCATCTATGGATTGGATCGGATTATTGTCAAAATCCAATCCGATTCAATCCGTTAATCCGCTAATAAATAAATAATATGTACTAATTTATTTGTTTTCATTAAAGTATATTATATATTAAAATTTATATGAAAGCTATGTGTAAATATCCAAGCTACTCTCTTTATAACTTAAACCTATTCCAATTCAAGTTTTACCACACACAACTTGCTAGAAAGCCCTTTATCTCACCCCACTAGTTGGTTTAGAATAAAGTAATACCTACCCGCAGTGCCCTTCACGCCCTTCCAATTTTTTAAACAAAACATCCTTCTAAAAACAATAATACACAAACCTAAATCCACTCGGGATCCATTCCAACAACACACTCACATGCATCACACACATCTCTGCCCTCAGATGCGCACATCTTCGTCAGATGTCGTCCTTGTCCTAGTTGTGTGCATGCACAACTAGATCTTCCTTGCACATGTGCATCTAGACCTCGTCCTCTGCTCTCCCATACCTCCCTTGCACGTGTGTAGCCAGATCTCGTCCCCAGCCGAATGTTGTCTCGTCATCATCTATGCCTTCCTTGTCTCCAACTATACACACGCGTAGCTAGACCTCCCTCGTGCATGTGCATCCAAACCTCATCTTTGGCTCTCCCAACCTCCCTCGCGTACGGGCAGTCAAGAACCTCAAATACATCTCTCCCCACCATGTAGTCGCCCACGATTTTTGTCCCAAACCTCCCTTGCACCACGTAGCCAACCAGGTTAGTTGCAAGTTAGTTGTAGTTCCTATTTGATATATACAAACTTGCAATTTTATTCAAAATCATCGTTATTCTTCTATGATTTCTACGAATCACAAGTATGTTATTTTTATATAGGTATACGTTTGTAATAAATCTATAACAAGCATATATGTTTTTACTTTCCAAAAAATTAAGTCAAATTGCTTTTCAAAATTAACTATTCTTTTCTTTACATTTATCCATAATCTCAATTTTAGAACCATGACTCGAACGTCGAGGTCGACTATGCTACAAACTTAATCATAGATTTGGTGAGCATTAAAAATCCGAACCAATCCGATCCAATCCGTAATCCGGTAGATTGGATTGGACTGGATTTGCATGTTTAATGGATTGGATTGGATTAAAAAATCCGTTATATATGGATTGGACACGGATTAAGCCAAAATCCGATCCAATCCGATCCATATGCACCCCTATAAACAACTACCGCGCACTTTCACAGTTTATGTGGGAGCATGCTACGGTAATTGATTGCCTCCAATATATCTAATACGTGTTGTAGCCAGACTTAGAATCAACAAGGACATTTGCATCAGCCGAAGCTTAGGCAAGTGCCATGTCTTAAGCACCAAGGAAAATCATTAATCATTTTGTTATTTACTTGATTTTATGGTCTGAACTAGCTTTTTTTGTTACATTATATTTTTATGAGATTTTTACCCCACAAATCCTAGAAACTTGTTAAATTACCTCCACGACCTTCTGCACAACGTAATTACCCCCTCGACCTTGTAAACTTGCTCCATCTTACCCCACGAACCCCGCTGTTAAATTTACTTTTACTTGAGTCAATGGACTCAATGCCTTGGGTTAATCCAACCTAAAGAGTATTAGATGGTGGATCTTCCACCTCCTCATCACCTTCTTCATCTTCTTTTTCCTCCATCCCTCTTCTTCTCCCTCTATTTTTTCTCGCTTCACCCCATCTCCATCCGTCCACCAAATCACCAAAAATTTTCTATTTTCACAGATAAACTATCCCATCTGATCATGAAAATGGTCTTTTTTTCAATTTTTTAGGAATGATTTCTTGAACCGATTAATCAAAATTTTGAAGCTGCTAAACAAAATTCATTAGTGGAGCCATTCCTGACCCTGATCCGACCATCTTTGCTTCTCACATCTTATATATTCCCACACATACCCCAACACTACAGCCCTTCCGCATTAGCCGACCTCCACCAATGCATTCTCAACACCCCCACCTCCGCACAACATGATGCTCAACCCACAAGCTCCTCCCTTCTATTCTCATCATTGTTCCTCACCCGACTACCCACCTCCAATCTCTCCTTACCCATCTCCCTACTCAAGTCTCCTTCCAGAGATCCATTACGACTTCCCATATATACCACCACCTCCTCCTCAGATTCCATACTTCCCTTCCTCCGCTTTCAACTTCATGCCGACGAAGAACGTACGTCATCCCCTTTACCCTATCTACGTCACAGGTACCGCAACAAGTCCTTATGGGTAACCATGTACCGAGACCCCTATGAAGGTCATAGATGAGAAACGATCCCAAGATCCCGTTTTGGCGACTGCCATCAGAGAGAAATCCAAAGACATGCAAAAAGATGACGTTCTTCATAAGAGATCGTGCAAAGTTTGTGGTCGGATCAGGGTCAGGAACGACTCTCTGGAAGAAGATGGTTTCTCGATTGGGTTTTGAAGTTCGAGGATCCTTGCTACTGTTGCGTGTGCTTTGCCTCCGAGATGACTGAGTAAGCCCGTAAATGGCTCTTGTTGTGACTCTCCATTCAGATGATCTTCTCGAGCTTTAGGTACCTGTAAATGTGAAAAGGCTCAGCTTGAGCTTCAAATCTCGACCAAACGTGGGAGGAGTGGTGAACAACGTGCTCCATGGGTGTGAAGGAACACAAGATGGTGGAGGGGTCTATGAGGTAGAGGAGAAATGGAGAAAACCCGAAGGTGATGAGGATCGTGGCTATGTATCAGGCCGGTTTGTGGGTTATCATCAAAGAAGATGATGGCTGGATGGGGAAACAGAGGAATGACGGACAGAATAAGGTAGAGAAGAAGAGGAAGAAGGGAAAGGGGGAAGAGAGGGATATGGTGATTACTTGGGAACATCCAAGATTTAGCGAGCGTAAGGACCTTCTGGTCGTCGCTCAAGGAGGGTAGCGAGTCATCCGAGCTCTGGCCGATCCTTAAAATGGAGGGGGTGGTGCTGGGGGTGGGTGTGGGAGGTAGAGGGGAAGGGGATGCGAAGAAGGTGAGGGGGAAGAATGAAGGATGTCATTTTTTATACTATTGTTAAACAAAGAGGGCAATATGTATCTCTTTTTAATGAAATCCAGTTAAATTTAACAGTAAATGGATGGAGGTTAACCACAGGATCTGTGGGGTAAGGGTTAGAAAGTTTACGAGGTCGACGGGGGTAATCATATTGTACAAAAGGTTATGGAGGTAATTTAACAAGTTCTAGGATTCATGGGGTAAATTATATGCAATTTTTAGGATTGATTTGAAGAACATGGACATAAACATGGGGTTTGTGTGTGCCACACTTAATAAGTCTGATTATGTACATTTAAATATGTACAAACATATACATATATATGCATTTATATGCATTTTTATAACATATACATATATAAAAAGATAAAATATATATTTATATATTGGTGCATTGCTTTTTCAGGAAAGCGCCTAACTGGGAACACTAGCACCTTGTGCGTTTTTGGATCATGCACTTTGAAGCACCGCTCACTTAAGGAAGCAAGTGCTAACATATAATAACTCAGTCATTTGCCTCATATTAATGGACCATCAAGTAATATTTATAGTTTAATCCCTTTTAAAAATTGGGTAAACTAAAAAAACACCCCAACTATGCGTTTATCCCAAGAAGAGCCTCGTTTTTCAAATGTAAGAAAGAGCAAACTGAACTTAATTTTTTGTCTCAAATACAGGACTCTTTAAGCTTCCACGACCAATTTATGTCAAGGTTAAACACTAATGTGAAAGTTCAAGCCTATCTTTGTTACATTTGAAATATGAGACCCATAATTGAGAATCGACGCATAGTTGGATCCTTTCTTAAATTTACCCTTAGAAATAATGCAATCCAATGGTTATCCCCTTGGTTTTTTGAGGCAAAAAAGTTATGACCAAGCTAACATGGAATAAAACTTATATCTTATCATGTTTTCCCTCGATCAACATTAATTTTATCTACTTCATAAGTGAGATCATCTCTGGCCACCACCTTAACAAGACCAACTTCTCGTGCATAGTGAAAATAAACACAAAGCAAATAAGTAGGCATGAGATAACCACAACACAAGATGTACATGGTTCTTCCTTAACCTGGCTACTCCTCGACAGCAATGACATCTCTCTCTCTCTTTTAATGGTAATACTATGGTGCAAAAGAAGAAAAGACATAATCACAAGGGGGTTTACATGAGACCCACATAGACACACGTAATCCTGAGGGGTTTATATTACGCCTACGTAGAAAAGTGGATGCATAATATTGTAAAGGGCCCAAAACTGGATATTGCTCGAGGGGATGTTGACATGATAGACTTGCTAGTGATATGAGGAGTTTATACAATGGAATATGCAATGTATTAGGTTCTTGATCAAATGGATTAGGATTCAAGGTATCTCAACAATCTTACCTCGAATTGAATCAATCTTAAAGCTAAAAACAGCTACTAGACTCCACCATCATGTATAACCTCGTCAAGCTACTTCCGACAACTGACATTGAGCAAGTCCAAGCAATGTTTGAACTTGCTCCCAGGAATGACCTTTGTGAACATATAAGTTGGATTATCTATCATGCCAACCTTCTTCATCTTGAACCTTTTCTCAAAAAAGATGAAGTAAAACCTAACATCTATATATTTTTTTATCCTTGACTAGAGATATTGTGTTAGAACTGTCATAATCATGACATCAAATATCGTGACATATCATTGGTATATCCTAATATGCTGCTATCGTCAGATAGACAATATTGAAAGGGGGTGCATGTTTTTTTTTCTTGAGTCTCGACAATAAATCGTTAACTTGTTGTTGGTATATTGCCATGGCATAAATCTATCGCTAACAATAGAGATTTCCTTCATTTCTTAATGGAAATGAGGCTGATAGGGCAATTCATTTCCCCCATATTACCTGAGTTGACTTCTCAGTAAGCATTCAATGATCGTTTTTGGGGATTTTGAAGATCTTGGAGCTTATTTGCCTCGTCGATATCGACATAATGCATTCTCAATTCATTAATTTCTGTAAGATGTGTGATCAAAGAGTTTAATTCTTCATTATTCTCAGCATTTGGTGTGTAAAACATGATGATTTAAATCTTTATACTTAAGATTGTGTTTAATATTTGTTTAGATGGTTTTTGATAACTTAAATATTAAGCAAATATTCATCATTATTGTGTCAAATCCCTTGTGTCTAGAACCTTTAGGTTAATGTTTACATTAAATCCACCCTTGATTAGGGTACACTTAGATGATGTGAGTGATGAGGTGAGTGAATTTTCATCATCTTATTTTAATTTCATACATTTTGATTTGTTTTTTCTTGTCGTTGGCATGGACGCATCTACTATCCCATTCACTTTGAGGAGCGAAGACCATTGGCTTTGGTTTGATTAATGAGAAGGTTGGATCTGGAGGAGATATGGGATGGAAGTATGCATTTGCTTTTTAATTGTCAGAAAATTAAAGTCTTAATACAAATTTTGTGGGAAGATAATCGAAGGAGGTAGAATCAACAGACGGAAATAACATTTTGTTGGTAGCTTCAAGAACGGTGCAGGATGCCCCATTTGACCGAAAAAGGTTAGGAATGAGGTGAAGCTTAACTTAGATGGTTACACTATGAAGGAGGCGAGGAGACAGGCAATTAAACAAGTTCATAGTTGAAGAGACTAGAGAGTTCACCATCTTGTCTTCTGATTTAGATGATGATATCCTTTACCCTGTCGATATTCAGAAAACAAGATGAGGTCATGTTAGAATTGTGGGTAATGGATGACGATAAAAAGTCGACCATGTAAATGATATACGAGGTCATGCTAGATAGTGAGAGAGAAGGTGGACGAAAATGTTAGGAAATAGACCAAAGTGTCTTTGTGCATAATAGACAAATGTTGGACAAAAACACTATCCCACCATCCTCATCAAGTCAGTATGTAATATAATTATATGTCTTCATATGTCATGTACTTCAACCTAACTTCTTATTCCTAATAGATACATGTGTTTTTCAGTGTATTATCTTAATTCGATGCACCATTATAAGTACAACCTCGGCATTCGGCTGGTGCTCTTAACGACTCTCCAATTTATAGAGAACTAGTTAAATAAAGAGACAAGTAAATGAGTTATATAAATGAGGTATAATATGTTAACCAATTATCTAGTAAACTTCTTTCTAACTATTAAATATATGCAGGTTAACTCGATCACTAGTGTATGCCATTGTTACCATTGCGTAATTGTAGAAGGTTTTGAGATCGTTTAGAAGAGTAACTGTAATAAGTGGATCGAGTAACACTCTTCTCGGTCTCTATAATTACACCTTACAGAGTGTTATTATAAATTTATCATTGAGGCCTATTAGAAAATATAATGCGGAAGCATATCAGAGAAATAAAGATAAAACATTGAAGAACAACGGGATGAAATCACGAGAGAACACCTCAAAGGGCCGATTTATGCATTGCACTTTCTCACCGGATACAAGGGGTAACGAGCTTCTCATATAGCCCTCACTGAGTCTCCACATCCCATAGACGGTCGATGAGTGACTAAACAACCGGATGTGGTAAATGGATCATGGAGTAATCCATTTACCCATTTACAGCAAAAGTGACGCATACCAACATACTCCAACACTCCCCCTCAAGCTGGAGCATGCAATGCTCAGCTTGGACAAACCGAAAGAAATCTCAACTCATGCTACATGAAGACTGTTGGTTGCCATCGATGACGTTGCTTCTCATGTTGTGCAGATGAGGAGGAACAAACGGGTTGGAGTGTGAGTCAAACTGAATCTCCACGTTGGAGAGCATGTGCTCTGTATTGCGCCTATCAGAGTCACTGCAACTGGAAATGAGTCTCCTCGTTGGAGTACTTTGGCCCGCCACAATATGTGAACAATTGCTCCATCTCTGAAAGGGTCGAACTGAAAAGTTGTGGAGTCATCCTCGTCGGAGTCCACAATCGTTGGAGAATAGAGTCTGAAAGTCTCCTCGTCGGAGAACTGGGTCTCTCCCATACTTGCACAGAGAATGGGATCTCTACCGGAGTCCCTATGAAACCACATGAAAACCCTAGCCCACATGGCACAGGGAATGGGATCTCTACTCTAGAGTCCCTATGGAACACATGAAAACTCTGACCAAAAACAAAAGATAGGGACCGCACAAACAATTATGGCAAACATGTGCACATCTGACTGAAGATCACGTACAAGTGTATGTCTGAAAAGGAGTTTCTCTCGGGAGAACTCGAAGAAATTGGGTCACTCAAACATGGAGTGCCTCAAACTTGGACCTTGAACCAATCCGCAGAGTCTGAATATCTGGCTGGTGTGGAATATGACATATGTATCTGGAACAGATCTGTGACTCTACAAAATACTCCCTCTTTCTCCCATACTTGTCGGAAAAGAATGGCATCGACAAAGTTGGGAGAAGACAAAAGAAATAGGGAGAAGACAAATGAACCAAATAAGGCGTCAAAATTTTTTTCGGCTTTTCTTCTCAGTCAATTTTTTTTCAATTCATTTTTTCCGGCTATTTTATCTTTCTTTTTTTAATAGCAGTCATACTCATTTTTTTAATAAGTAATTCCCTCTTTTTCACGACTTTCCTTTTTCTTCCTCTTTTTTTTGTCGTATACAGTTTTTTTACACACCTCTTTTTCAAAATATTTTTGGGATATTTACCCAGCAGACCCTGAAATCTTTCTAAATTACCTCTACGACCTTTGAAACATCCTAATTCCTCCCTCAACCCTGAAATCTTGCTAACCCTTACCCTATAAACCCTGCGGTTAACCCCCATCCATTTAGCCGTTAAAAGTAACCCGATTCCGTTACATTCTTTTATATTATGCCTATTTTATTGATCTAATTTACGTTAATTGCCCCCGATCGGCCTCTTCGTCAGAATCGCCTCCGAAGCACGTTGAAACCCCTTCCCCGACCCCTTCACGCCCATGTCCCTCTCGGAACTCCACCTTGTAAAGCTTTCGGGGTGCTGCACCGGCATCTGGATGAAAGGGGGAATCTCCACGGAGGGGTTGAAGGAGGAGGAGGTGATGGGGAGGCAGCGGAACGGTCGTCGCTCGAAGCCCCCGCCTCCTCTGCTGATCGAAGCCCCCGGCTCGAAGCCGCACGCCCGTCGCCGCTCGAATCCCCTCCCTCTCCGCTCGAACCCCCCGCATCCCCTGCTCCGTGGAAGCCCCAGCACGCCCGTCGCCGCTCGAACCGCTCGAAGCCCTCCCCCCCGCTCGAACCCCCCGCATCCCTTGCTCTGTCGAAGCCCCTGCACGCCCGTCGCCGCTCGCAGCCCCCCACCCCCTCCTCTCCGCTCGAACCCCCCGCATCCTCTGCTCCGTGGAAGCCCCAGCATGCCCGTCGCCGCTGGAACCGCTCGAAGCCTCCCCCCCTCGAACACCCGCATCCCCTGCTCTGTCGAAGCCCCTGCACGCCCGTCGCCGCTCGAAGCCCTCCCCCTCCCGCAGACAAACCCACCGCTTGAAGCCCTCCCTTCCCCCGTCGCCTCCCTCCAGCCCAAGTCACCTCCGTCGACCCTCGACCCCCGCTCACCTCTTTCCCACCACGCACCCCCCTCCATGGAAGCCCACCTCCTCCAGGTCGAGCATCGGCCCCCACCTCCTCTGCCAGGTCGAGCATCGGCCCCCCACCTCCTCTGCCAAGTCGAGCCGCAACGTCAGGCTCCTTCACGCACACCTCTTCCATCCCAGGTCAACGCCCTCATCGAGGGAGGACGAGGGAGGAGAGATGGAAGAAGCGGTGGAGTTGCTGTTGAGAAAGGTTAATTCTAGCCGTCCGATTTGGATTGGTTAGATTAACTTGTTTTTAACTCAAGGAAGTTAACTCTTGATGGGTCAATTTAACGGTAGGGTTCATGGGGTAAGACGGAGCAAGATTTCAGGGTTGAGGGAGGAATTAGGATGTTTCAAAGGTCGTAGAGGTAATTTAGAAAGATTTCAGGGTCTGCTGGGTAAATATCCCAATATTTTTTTGAGATGACTCAAACAGGGCTCAAAATATGCAGCATGCCACTGTTGGGCTAATCCAAGAACATTTTTTTCCCTTTTTTTCCGCCCCTTTTTTTCATTTCCACCTCTCCTTTTTTTTCACTACGGTCTAATTAGGCTCACAAAAAAAACCGTGGCCTTCTTTTTTCTATGAATGGCCTACATCCCCCCCTTTTCCTTTTATTTGTTTGGCCTACTTGGGACCTTATACAATCAGCCCACGTGGGGCATTTAGGGTTCCCGGTTGGAATCCCTCTTTGAAGAAACCCGTCACCCCTGGGGCCCCTGCTCGATATCGATCGGAGGGGGGGGCAATGGGAAGGTTGCCTGGAAGCCTCCTGCATGCATGGAGGAGTTGCGCGAAAGGGGAGGGAGGCGCCGCCGCCTGCAACGAGATAGGCTCCGAATGGAGCGGAGGAGGGGCGATGGGGTTCCGCCTGTTGAAGACTAGAGGGTGCGCCGATGTTGAGCCATGATGCTGCCGAATCTGCGCCGTCTGGAGCTTGGAGGTGGCACGTGAGGGTGGAGATGAGGACGCACCACGAGGGCTGTCGCTGAACTGGCAGGGTCGAGAACTGGAGGATGGGCTCAAGAACCCCATGGGTTCCCATGGGCCTGGAGAAGGTGAGAAAGTTGAAGTCTTGACGGGAATGGACCCTTGGGGCTCCCGATGGGGAGCCTTGGGATCGTCTGGAACTGTAGACTAGAGGAGCGCTACCGGTTAGAGCCTCCTCTCTCTCCGCGCATTTTTTTCATCGACATCGACAGGAGAGGGCTCGGGAGGCTCCGCTATGGAGTCGAGATGCGTTGATCGGGCTTGCCGCTTGGAGCCCTTGTGCCGCCCCGATGGGGCTGCATCATTTGCGGCTAGGACTGTTGGAGGAGGGAGCGCCGCCTGGGAGGAGCCTGGAGCATCGCACGAGTGGCGCCTCCTGCGCCTGCTGGAGATCAAAGGAGTGGCAGGCAGCGCATGGGGCTCCACCCCCTGGAATGTCGCATTGCTGGATTCGAAGGTTCCATATTAGGGCATGCATCTGCGCATAAGGCATTACTAATGTCACCTGGATCTTCATCGAGGGATACCGTGATCCAAGGCCATCACTGCTTCTGCCTGGATCTACGCGAGGGCTGCGTATACATGGAGGATCTTCTCTCCATCAGATTTGCAGTCCGGTGATGGCATCGAGAACGAAGACATTCAGCATTAGGGTTTTATGAACTCTAAAACACATATTTCGAACTCGAATAGATCTTGAACAATAATCATGAATAATCTTCAAACATCAATCTTCAAGAACAAGAACTCCAAAAATGAATCTCGAATAAAATTAAAGAATTTAAAATCCTCGAGAATTGACTTGCTCTGATACCATGTTAGAAAATATAATACGGAAGCGTATCAGATAAATAAAGAATAAAACATTGAAGAACAACGAGATTTTAACGTGGAACCCTACTTCCTAAGGAACAAGATGAAACCACGAGAGAATGCCTCAAAGGGTTGATTTATGCATTGCACTTTCTCACTGGATACAAGGGGTGAGGGGCTTCTTATATAGCCCTAACAGAGTCTCCACATCCCACAAGACGATCGATGTGGGACTAAACAACTGGATGTGGTAAATGAATCCTAGAGTGATCCATTTACCCATCTACAACATAAGTGACACATACCAACAAGGTCTAAAGCAATTTCATATATTTTTTTGCAGTTGAATGGTGGATCGCTATTACCCTCTCCACATGCCCCATCAACTTCGTCACGTGGTTCTCAAGCTACATCTTCATCGTGACGACCTCGTGATTCTGCCTCTTCCGCTAAAAGTTATCCTTGAATTGATTTATTTATACATGTGGCATACCATGAATATAGGAAGTATCTCTTGGACTACAAAATCGTACATCACTATATGATACAGGGAAACTGCGTTGAATATAGAAACCAAATTAAAAGAAAATACATAGGAGAAGGAGAAGGAATATTATATTTTGTAGATTGTTAGAAAATAAGAATGTGGAAGCGAAAATGATAAACAGAGCATGAACTAGAAATATAAACTTGGAACACCGAGATTTTACATGGAACCCTACTCTCTATGGAGCGGGATGAAACCACGGGAGAACGCCTCAAAGGGCTGATAGTCTATTGAACTTTCTCATTGGATGCAGATGGTGTGGGGCTTCTTATATAGCCCTCACTGAGTCTCCACATCCCACAACTGGTAGATATGGGACTAAACTCATGGATGTGCCCATCTCCCACATAAGTGATGCATAACCAAATACTCCAACGCTCCCCCTAAGCTGTAGCATGCAATGCTCATCTTGGACAAGCAGAAAGAAATCTCAACTCACAATACAAGACACTACAGACAATATCAACTCAATGCCACAACTATCGGTAGTTGTCGAGGATGTTGCTTCTCATGTCGTGCAGGTGAGGAGGACGAACGGGCTATAGTGTGAGTCAAACTGAATCTGCTCTTCGAAGAGCATGTGCTCTGTACTACACATGTTAGAGTCACTGCAACTGAAAAAGAGTCCTCATCAGAGTACTCTGGCCCGCCACAACATGTAGACAACTGCTCCATCTCTGAAAAGGGTAGAATTGAAAAGTCGTGGAGTGCAATCCTCGTCGGAGTCCGCAATCGCTAGGGAATGGAGTCAGAAACGTCTCCTCTTCGAATGAACTGGATCTCTCCCATCTGGCTCAGAGAATAATACTCTACTTTGGAGATAGGAGTCCCTATGAAATAACATGAAAACCCTAGCACACAAGGCATAGGAAATGGGATCTCTACTCTAAAGTCCCTATGGATCACATGAAAACTCTGGCCGACAAAACAAGAATGACGGGGACCACTGATAATGATTGCAAACATGTGCACATCTGAAAAGCAGACTGCATACATGTACGTGTCTAGAACTGAGGACTCGGAACCTGAACGTTGAGTCTGAAGAAGTGTAGAGTTTGAAATCAAAATGGCCTAGAATCTGGAATCTGGAGAATCTGACAATCTAGCATGTAACCCTACATATACTCCCCCTTTCTTCCATACTTGTCGAAAATCAATGGCATCGACAAAGTTGGGAGAAGACAAGATATGAAGATGAGAAACAAAACAATAAGCCGATCTCATTTTTTCCATTTTTTTTAAAAATAAACATATTTAAGCCGTTTTCCGCTTTTCCTTTTTTAACTTACGTACGGCTTTTCTCATCATTTTTTACGCGTCTTTCTCTCTCTCTCTTTTAACATGGCCCAACCTCCTTTTTTCTTTTGTCTGTAGCCTACTTGGGCCCAAACTCACAGTTTTTTTATAACACTCGCCCAACATTGGGCCCAAAAACATTGCACAGTTTTTTTTTAAATCGACTGGCCCCTCTTTCTCTCTCTTTCATTCATTCTTTTTTTTTTAAAAAAATGACACGGCCCATCGAGCCCTTTCTCACTATTTAGGGTTCCCACTGGAACCCTTTCTTTACGCAGGAGCCGCTAGAGGAGAGGAAAGGTGGCATTGTTGTACGGGGCCACCTGGAATCGAGAGAGAGGGCGACGCCCTGGAGCTTTGTCGTCGTCGCCTTTGAGTTGCCCTCGCCTCCGCCTGCGACCGAATGGAGCTGAGCGCGTTGCCAGTGTGCTTGGAAGTCGGAGGGGTGGGGCCGCTTCTTGCTGGAAGGAGAGGTCTACACCGTCGAAGCCACTGGAGAGGAGGTGAGGTAACTGTAGGGGCTGGCGATGGCGCGATTGGTTTCACGTCGACTGAAGGTGAGTAGGGTTATTGCCTGCTGCTGGAGCGGGCGCCTACGAGAGCTTGGCTCGATCTCACGCCACCTCCAGGAAGTCACGAGCGTCGTCAAGCGGGGATGGGTTCTCCAGGTGGATAAAATATTGTGTGCCGCCTGATGAAGATCTCCGACCTGGAGCTTGGAACGAGGGGAGGAGGCGGGCAATGGAGGGAGCCTCCGTATGGAGAAATCGCGGCCTTCGCCGCCTGGAATCCCTGTTAGGGCTGCGCGAGGAGGAATCCTACCAAGGAGAGGATGGAGTCGCAACCCTAAATGAATGATTATTTCGCATCCGGCCTCTGAATTAGGATTTTAAGAAAAAAAACCCTAGAACCAATGAAACCCTTGAATCTGATCTTGAATAAATGTTAAACACGAATAATCTTCAATCACGAATCGTACATGCTCTAACAATCGAATCTCGAAAAGAATATAAAATCAAATCTTCAAGAATGAATCCGTAAGAATCGAACTCAGCTCTGATACCATGTTAGAAAATAGGATTGCGGAAGCGAAAATGATAAACAAAGCATGAGAAATATAAACTTGGAACGCAGAGATTTTACATGGAACCCTACTCCCTATGGATCGGGATGAAACCATGGGAGAATGCCTCAAAGGGTTGATAGTCTAATGAACTTTCTCACTGGATACATATGGTGTGGGGTTTCTTATATAGCCCTCACTAGGTCTCCACATCCCACAACTGGTAGATGTGGGAATAAACTCATGGATGTGGTAAATGGATCATGGAGGGATCCATTTACCCTTCTCCCACATAAGTGACGCATAACCAAATACTCCAACATATATGTTATTGTTAGAAAACTAGAATGCGGAAGCGTAATATCAGAGAAATATAATAATAATGAAGAACACCATGATTTTACGTGGAACCATACTCCATGAGGAGCAGGATGAAACCACGGGAGAACACCACTAAGAGTTGATTCTTCAATTGAAGTTTCTCATATGATACAATGGATGTGGGGCTTCTTATAATAGCCAACACTGACTCTCCAAGTCCCACAAATAGTCGATGTGGGACTAAACCACTGAATGCGGCAATTGGACCCTGGAGGGATCCAATTACACATCACTACAATGACGCATATTCCAACATTCCTCCTCAAGCTGGAGCATGCAATGCTCACTTTGAACAAATAGAAAGAAATCTCAAACTCGCAATACAAGGCACTACATGCAATATCAACTCGACGCATACTCTATTGTCGGTTGTCGTCGAGGACGTTGCTTCTCATGTTGTGCTGGTGAGGAAGAACTAAAGGGCTTGGGTCTCCTCGTCGAAGAACATGTGCTATGTATTGCGTTTGTCAAAGTCACTAAAATTGGAATGAGTCTCCACCTGGAGAACACTGGCCCGCAAGTGCTCTATCTCTAAGGGCCAAACTGGAAAAAAACCGTGGAAACATCCTCGTCGGAGTCCATTGTCACTGGAGAATAGAGTCTGAAAGTCTCCTCGTCGGAGAACTGGGTCTCTCTCATACTGTCTTAGAGAATGGGATATCTACTCTGGAGTCCATATGAAACCACATGAAAACTAGCCCACAATGGCATACAGAATGGGATCTATACTCGAGAGTCCCTATAGATCACATGAAAACCCTGAGCCGACCAGATAAAATGTGGGGACCTCTGAAACAAAGAAGCACACGTGTACGCCTCGAACTGAAGACTCTGAACCAATCTATAGAATCTGAATCTGGCCTGGAATCTGAAGAATCTAAAAATCTGGCCTGAAATCTGGAGAATCTGACTGCAAAACTCTATGCAATACTCCCCCTTTCTCCCATACTAATCGGAATAAATGGCAACGACCAAATTGGGAGAAGACGTGAAAATGTAGGGAGAAACAAAAACTTCAATCATTTTTTCTCTTTTTTTCTTTTTGCACAAATCATCTTTTTCGTATTCATTTCTCCTTTTTTCGACTATTCATTTTCTTTTTTTTTTCCGCATACAGCTTTTCTCTTTTTTTGTACGCTTGCCTTTTTCAAAACAAATTCATGGCCCAATTTGGACCAAAATATACATCCCTTTTTTTGATGTTGAACTTACGACCCCAAATCAAGCCCCAAACTTCAACTCTCATTGATCCTTTTTTTAATACATGAACCAAGATCCTCCTCTCTCCTTTTTTTCTAAAAAACTTTCAGCCCAACTTGGCCAAGAAACAAAGCATCTCCCCTTTTATAATTTAGGGTTCCCACTTGGGAAACCCCAACTGAAGAATGCCACCCCCTTTGAGGCTCCTCCCAGATCATTGTCGCCTGGGGAGGTGTTGAGGGCCTGGAAATCAAAGGAGCAGCATTGCCAAAGTAGTTGGGCCCCACTTGGCGGAGGGCTAGAGCGTTGTTGGTGCTCGTGCGTGGCTCGAGAGGGTCTTGCCGGAGGAGCAAGCCTCCCGATGGTGGTGTCACTGCTCTAGAGCAGCCGCCTTCTCATGTTGGAGGTCGGTGTTGCTGCAATCACACAAAGAGGTCTGGAATCTTTGGCATTGGAGGGGATGCAGCTGGAGGAGTAGCGTCGCCGGGAGCCTGAAGAAGAGGAGGTGCATCCCACTGCACCTTCTGAAGCGGGAATCAACGTCGCCACATGCGGCTAGAGGTCTTGACACCAAGAGATGCTTCAGAGGGATTCTAGGGGTCTCGCTTCTTCGACATCTAGGACCTCTGCTTGGAGGAACCAAGTGTGTGGAGGAACAGATCGTCTGGAATCTCGTGGGCTCGAACATCACCGCTTCTCCTTCAAGCAATAGCATCGCCTAGACTTGATGCTTGGAGAAGTCGCACAAGGGTTATCTCCTGCAATGGCTCGATCTGAATAGGGTTATAGTAGGGAACCCTCATCACAGCCAGTCATGGTGTTGAATCAAGATTGTTGGAGATTCTCATTGTTAGGATTTCAGAACGAACCCTCATAGTCCGCTGCAGAATTAGGGTTCAGAAACCCTGGAATTTATGAAACACGAACAGATCTTCGAACAATACATGAACATGAATAAATCATCAAAATAATCTTTCGAGAATAATCAAGAATCGAATATGCTCCATTAATCGATCCTTGAATAAATAACGAATGAAAATAAATCATCGAGAATCGAACCCGCTCTTATACCATGTTTGAAAATTAGAATACGGAAGCGTAATTTCCGAGAAATAGAATAACAATGAAGAATACCTAGATTTTACACGGAATCCTACTCCATGAGCGGGTGAAACCACAGGAGAATGACATTAAGGATTGATTCCTCTATTGAAGTTTCTCACCAGATACAATGGGTGTGAGGCTTCCTATATAACCCACATTGACTCTCCAAGTCCTACAAATAGCCGATGTGGGACTAAACTACTGGATGTGGTAATTGGACCCCGGAGGGATCTTATTACCCATCACTACAATGACGCATATTCCAACAATGGCGGCTAAGGATGCGGACAATTATTCCTCATTTGTTCGTCTTCGATTCAGGTTTGGGATATTGCCAGCATTCCTTGGATTGGGGGAGCGCCCGAATGGTGAGCGGGTACGGGCACGAGGATAGCACGCGTCCTTTTGCCATTTTGTGGACGATTTGGTGCGCGAGGAATAGTGTCATTTTTGGTGGTCAATCTTGTTATACGGAAAACATTCTAGAGCATAGCAGAGCGTTGTGTACAATTGTAGTGTACGTGATATTGTGTAGATTTATGTTTACTTTGTAATTAATATACTTGATGGTGGGTCCCAATTTCTGGGACTCCACCCGCTTTACTTCTAAAAAAAGTTATGAATTACGAGTCTTATTCATTATTTCAACTTATGTATTCTTTCTTCAAAACTAATCTTCTAAATTGTAATTATAAATTGCTTAATACCGCATATCAATTTGTACAATGTAATATGGTGTCAATACTATACAAATTTGTATTCAGACCAATAATTTGCCTAATAAGTGTGCATTTCTATCTTAATTATTGAATAAAGAACATCATATATCATAACTTTTAGAAAAAACAAATGTTATAGCTAATTTTATGATTTTAGACTATTCCAGTGATGTATCGATGATACATCGACAATATGTTAGATTCAAGGTTGGCAAAACAACAGGGAAATCGACAATTAAGGCCATAGAGCCCAAGATACCTCAACACTGTAAATCAACCAACGATTACCTTCCCCTTTGGCCTCACAACTTCATCGACAGAGGAAGCCCTTCAACCCCACCCACCAAAATGCCCCCCACATCCTCCCAAGAGAGGCCCCTTGCGCCAAAGTACGTATCTCCCTATATCCCAAATAAAGGACTATTTTCTTATCGTTTCAAACAACGACACCACCAGTTGCAAGTCTTCTAAATGGGTCTCTTCTAGAAAGCCCCTCCAAATGCAAGCCATTGAACCTCCACCATTCATGTAGAGGGATGATGGATAAATAGGGAAAATGGATAAATGATGGTTATCCCTTATTTTTATTTGGTTGGTTTAATGGACAAAGGATCAATACAGTAGATAGAGATATAACTAATCAATAAAGGATCAATATGGTAGTGCAAATATAAGGGATGGTAAAGAAAATGAGGGTTTCCAAGATCACTAGAACTAGATGGTGGAATCTACATTTGAAGCAATCAAGCTTCAGGGAGAAGGTTTTAGAAGACCTATCTTGTGATTGTAACGGAAGTGCAAACAAAATGTGGGAGGCGGTAGCATCTTGTATCCGAAGGGTAGCCAAAGAGATACTAGGTGAGTCAAAGGGAGGAGTTCCAGGCTAAAAAGGAGACTTGGAGATGGAGTGAAGGGGTGCAAGGGAAGCTTAAAATTAAAAGAGCATGCTTTAAAGCCATGTCTAAGGATTAAACAGAGGAAATTATCACAAACTACAAAATAACGAAGAAGGAAGCAAAGAAGGCAATAAGTGAAGTTAAGTCAAAAGCTTATGAAGTTTGTACACAAATCTCGACTCTAAGGAGGGCCAGAATGATATATTCAAATTGGCCAAAGCAAGAGAAAGAAAGACCAAAGACTTTTCTCAGGTGAGATGCATTAATGATGACGAAGGATACATGATTGTTACTCAGAAGGATATAAAGACTAGATGGAAGCGGTATTTCCATAAACTTTTCATTGGGAAAGGAAATAGAGAGATCACCTTGGGAGATCTAGCTAGTAGTGAAAGTTACTTGAATCGTACAAGCTATAAACGAATACAAAGGAAGGAAGTAGATGATGCTTGTAGGACCTAATTCCTATAGAAGTATAGAGAGTTTTAAGTGAACGTGATGGAGAGTTTTAAGTGAGCGTGGTTTGACTTGGCTTAAAATTTTATTCAATGTTATTTGGCGAAGCAAGAAAATGTCGAAAGATTGGAGGAGAAGCATTGTGGTGCCTTTTTATAAAAACAAAGGAGACATATAAAATTGTTCGAATTATAGAGGTATCAAGTTGATGAGTCATACTCGAAAAATTTGGGAACGTGTGATAGAAAGAATGTTGAGGCAAGTTTTCAAAGTAAAAGAAAATCAATAAGGATTCATGTCAGGTCGCTCAACTATTAAAGCCAAGGTTGCAAAAAGCGGTATGCGGTATTCAGTCGGTAGGGTCACTGATTACTGTTTAAACGGTATGCGGAAGTTTGAACGAAAATTAAACGGGTTATGCGGTTTTGTATTTTTAATCAATAAAAATATATAAGAAATATAACTAAATTATAAAATATAATCACATATTCACAATATATATCAAATATTGTCATATTCAATGATTTTTTCCTATCAATTGTCAAAAATATCATAAACAAGTAGAATCCATAGTCAAAGTTTGGAATCTCGATTTTGATTTATGAAGATAAACAACAAAAGGAATGAAGCGAACAAGTTATATCGGATATCTAGAATCTAATATCTATAGAGTTGTTTCATCTCCATTGCATAAATCCAAAGGGGGTAAAGCTCCCCAAGTTGAAGACCCATTGTATGCACCCTCGTGTCACACCATACCCTACAAGAACATGGTTCTTGATGCAACTGGTCAACGAGCCTGGGGGACTAGGAGGGGCCCATGTTAGGGAGAAAACAAGCACATTCTCACATTCTTGACAGGTTGATGTAAAAAACAGGGTTTAAACGACGTTTAAACGGTCGTTTAACGCTGATTAAGCGGCATGGCCGCATATGTGTCCGCCTGGGCTTAGTCGGTGCGGTCCAGGATCGCATGCGTGTAAACGACCTTTTAAACGGCCGTTTAGACCGTTTTTTACATCCCTGATTAAAGCTACCCACTTGCTGCGGAGAACAATGGAGATTTATAGAGCTAAAAGGAAGAACCTCCATATGATTTTTATTGATTTGGAGAAGACTTATGATTCTGTCCCACGGGAGATATTATGGAGAGTTTTAGAGAAGAGGCAAGTACATGTCCTATATATTAACCTCATAAAGGATATGTATGGATCTGTCCCATAGGCTTCATCTTGTGTAAGGATCCAGTCTAGGAAGAGTAACTATTTTGACATCAACATTGGTTTACATCAAGGTTCAGTTTTGAGTCCATTCCTTCTTGCTTTGATTATGCACGAGTTGACTGATCACATTCTGGATGGGATACCTTGGTATATGTTATTCGTTGATGATATTGTGTTAATTGATGAGACTATAGATGGAGTAAATGAGAAGCTTGAGGTCTGGAGACATGCATTAGAGACTAAAGGATTTAGTATAAGTAGGGCTAATATTGAATATATGGAGTGCAATTTTGAGGGAAGCAATGGTGAAGGAATCGGGGTAAAGATTGGTGACGATAACATTCAGAAGAAAGATTTGTTTAGATACTTGGGATCTATTTTGCAACAAGATGGTGAAATTGATGGAGATGTTACTCATAGAATAAATGTAAGTTGACTAAAGTGGAAAGAAGCCTCTATTGTTCTATGTGATAAGAAAATCCCTATGAAATTTAAAGGAAAGTTTTACAAAGCAGCCATGAGACCTGCTATGCTCTATGGATATGAATGTTGGTCTGTGAACCATAAACATATGCAGAGAATGTCAGTTGCAAAAATGAAAATGCTAAGGTGGATGTGTGGACATACACGCAAAGATCGGATTCGGCATGATGCAATTAGAAGGAAAGTGGGTGTAACTCCAATCGAGGATAAGATGCGAGAAAATCACTTAAGGTGATTTGGCCATTTGCAAAGGAGGTTGGGTGATGCACCAGTTAGGAGATGCGGGTCTTGGGATGTTGAGCCGGCTAAGAGAGGGCGAGGAAGGCCCAAGAGATGTTGGAATGAGACTATCTGAAAGGATCTTAGTTTTTTGGATCTAAGCCCGAGAATGGCCCAAGAGAGATCTGAATGGAGGCAAAGAATCCATGTAGTCGGCCCTACTTAATGTGGTAAAAGGCTCTGTTGTTGTTGTTGCTGTTGTATCATGTGAGACCTTATCCTAGGATAAAGTCTCATTATCTCAAGATAAGGGAACCTTATCCCACAACCAAGTTGGGTCGATTCCCACTGAAAGATGTGAAGCTCTCCGCCATGAAAAGATCAGCCTAACAACGGCAAAACATGTATGCCATACACGACCTCTTCTCATGCTTGAGAGCGCCGCAACAAAAACAAATGATATCTTTGCTTTTGCACCTACTCGATATATACCCATACTTACCGCAACGACATCAAATTCTCATCAAACTCCGTCGACCTTGGGCCTCCCCAATGGTCCCCTTCTCCAGACAGAAATGGGTCCCCACTATTTTCCTACAAAACCTTCTCATGGACACCTCCAAAGGACATAGATGTACCTCGGCATCCACCATGAAAATATCCTTGCCCTTCTCACAGCTCCTCAAACGATCAACTAATTGCATCCTCTCTCACCTTGCCTCTCTTTGGAGATGGTCTCCCCCACTTGTAATCTACCTCTCTTTTTCTGGAGTCCCCTTTCCTTTTCTCTCGCCCTCAACCATCTAGGCATTGATCTTTCTATTTTTGTTTGCCTTTACTCTTTGTAAACAAGTAGCATGGATTCTCTCATTTCAATGAAGGGTTCTCTCATTTCAATGAAAAGCCAAAATGACTATAATCATGGCTAGCCATACTTTCCCTCTTCTAAGAAGGGTGTGAAGTAACAACTGTATGCCCAAACTTTAGTTCAATTAACATGCAAAAGCAGTATCAATTTCAAAACACCTTCATGTGGATATATTGTTATATTATGGAGAGCTAAATAGATAACAAAATCAGAAAAAGTTTTCTCCTCACACATGGAAACCAATGAAACATACCTAATAGGTGCTTTCAGGGATGTAGACCCTAAATCTGCATCAAAATAACATAGAAAATGAAACCCACTACTTCAAGTAGAATCCAAAAATAAATGGTGCAAATATGCATACCGCTGAGTTGTTCACTGAGGATATGCAGAGATATAAACCCTGATGGAGTAAACTCGGGCTGGCCAACATCTGTATCCAAATATGCAATATTCTTGTGCCTAAAAAATAAAAAGCAGACAACACAGAAATAATCAAATCCTGCATATCCCAAAACTTCTCCGTAGAAGATTTGAGCAGGAAAGCAAATGTTCTTATATGGGACATATCATAAAAGGGTACCATTGTATCCCAAAAACAATATCTTTGCTGAAAAGAGCCTAGTGCCATAATCACATTATCCACAAAAGTATACTATCAAAGTGTTAGGTTTCGAAGAAAAGTTGGTAATATAAAATCTAAATAATCTCATACTGAAAAGCTTAGATATACATGAAACTCACTACAATAGAATAATAAAGAAACACTCACAAGAATCAGGGTGAGCAATCTCGCATTAGCAACATAAAAGGTCTCCTCATGGAAAATCAAAGTGTTCCTCACTAGCCAAGTGGCCCAAAGAAAAGCTTGCTCTCTCAATTCTGTATCAGGAAACCATGTCACCAAAGTTCTCCAGAAATCCCCCGGAGGTGCATAGCCACTCTATCTCGGCCCTCCTTGAAATATCTATTGCAAGATTAAACAAATAGGCATGGAAAAACCATGATGTAAATGCCTTCGTCATCATTCTATCTCTCCACAACATCCATGTAACAATCATCACCCTCGGAGGAGCCCTTATTCTCTAGATCAGCATAAAATCGCTAGTCATAACAGCATTCCCCTAAGAGCTTTGTGAAGACAGGGTCTTCTACACCCTTCGGACAATAAACTATCCTTCACTCCATGTCCAAGGGCTTTGTTACCTCGATGGACTATCCTTACCCTCCAACTCTACTAACAAAAAGGGCACATTCTTGTAAGCATTATTCCGAAAAAGGCAAATGAAACACCAACCTCTACAAATCCCTCTATTCTCCAGGGTTCGATAAGCAGTCTGCCATAGTCACCTCCTTATCATCCACTACAGAAAAGAGCCTAGGCAACCTGTTGCATAGGACATCATCCTTCATCCAATCGTCCTTCCGAAATTTGAAGGATTTCCTGTCCCTAACAAGTAACAACCTGATGCAAGAAAGGGTTAGTATCCAAGATGATAGAACAAAGAAACCCTAAAAGCTGAAGGCAATCTCACACCTACAGGTGGCATGTCAAGATTGGCTGATATCCCATAGACACCACAAAGCAGTATGCAAAACAAGTCCTTACTGACCTTGAATCTTAATCATCATTTTCATAAGAAGAGCCTTGTTCGTCTAACTGGGTTTTTACAAGACTAGCACAATGACAACACTCCACACAACTACGAAAACCCCCCTGAATTTCCTAGTCAAAATTAGTCGAAAATGACCTCGACATCAAACCCACGTCTCTGTCTCCAACAATTTGGTGGTGACATGAAGAATATCAGAATTGCAATTGCAACAACACATATTTCAACAGCAACAGTCTACTCCCCTTCATCACCATTACCACCAAAGACATATAACCTTCTATATGACCAACTCCTACTCCATCCTCCATAGTAAAAGCTGCTAGTCCCTGAGTTCAAGATTCCCACGAGTTGGAGGAGGTCCTAGGTATGATGATAATCGTCCCCACCTAGGCATGCCCTAAGTTCTCCCACAACCAACGGCAACCTCACCAAACATGCTAAAAGCACCGAACTATGATCTCTACAAGATAATTCGCAACCGAGAGAGCTAGCCAAGGATATCCACCACAGTAGAGAGCCGTGTAACGTCATAAACATCCCCTCCACAAAGAACAAAGTGTCATATGCATAATGCGAAAAAAGGTATAGAAATACAAGCCAAGTAACCTTTGAAATGCCTCCCTTGTATTGCCCACAACATCGTCACTACAAATACACTCGTCGCCTGCATAAATAAACTTGACACCAATGAGAAATCAGCCCTTTGCACCTGAAAGAACCCGCCTTTCAGATGTCCACTGATCGAAATCAAGAAAGACGATGTCGCAATGCATTTCTTCCCCACGTAATCCATAAGTTCAAGAAGCTCCTCTTGTGCAACAAGTTACACACAAATCTCTAATACACGCTATCATAAGCTTTAAAGAAGTCTACCTCCCATGGCATCCTTGCCACCTGCCTCCTCATCCAGCAACGCCATAATCGATATTTCCATCATCAGCCAAAAATTGAAGCAATCTTTAGCAGGCTAACCCCACAATTCAACATCCCCTTCAGTCTATTAGCAAGGATCCTAGCCACAATCAGATAGCTTTAGAGATTGATGGGTCTCAATTTTCAACTTGCTAGAGACATTCTTCCTGGGAATAAAAAATATCAAAACCCCATTCAACATACCAAATTCGAAGTTCCGCACTCAAAATTTCTTCCATCTCCATAAAATCCAATGTGGCAACTTCCAAGAACTCCTTGAAGAAGAAAACTGAGAACCCATATTGAGCAAATCATCACCACGGTTCAAAAATTCGAGATCGATATTGTATCAGCCAAAGCCTAAAGGGATGTATCAAGTATATATCGACGATATCGGTAGAAATCTCCGAAATGGTGCAAAAAAGCGATATTTTCGCAAATTGAGAGCATCCTAGTTCTCAAAACAGTAAATAACATATAAATACACACTTATATGCACGAATGAGGCGTATTTAGCACATGAATACACATTATATCATGCACATCGCTGCTATAAATGATAACTGTTGATTGTTGTGAGGTATTGGAAAGGAAATTATGAAATTCAAATAATAGCAACTTCAAGACATAAAGGATGTGTATCTAGGAAATTGTCTTTAGGGTTTTTATCAGTTGTGTCCCTTCTAGATATTGCAACATCAGTTATGCCCCTCCCTTTTTGGAAATATCAATTGTGCCCCCAACTTCTTGTCGCTCTATCGCTTGTGCCCTCCTTTATTTTGATCGTCAATAAGTTGAACTTAACCATGATTTAATCAAACCATGGTATAGTTAAGATGGGCATATCTGGAAGAAAACCCCCCACCTCCTCCTCCGCTCCTCCAACCTTGACGACTTCTACGTGTGGACCTCTGACGACGATGGCAAAGCTCAGGTCTGTGCTAGCGAGGGAGCACTGGAGAAAGGGGATCGTGACAACGGCGATGAGGAAGGCGATACGGGTAGCTGCAAAGGAGTGGTTCTTCTACTGCATGAGGGGGTAGAGGATATGAGAGGGGGAGGTTGGGTTGGGGAGGCTGGGGGCAGAGGAGGGGGGACGGACTGGGGAGACTGGGGGCAGAGGAGAGGGGGGAGGCTGGGGACGGAGGAGGAGGGAGGTTGGGGGTGGAGGAGAGGGGGAGGCGGAGGAGGAGGGAGGCTGGGGGAAGAGGGACGAGGGGAGGATCTCAGGGCGAAGGAGGCAGCAGAGTAGGAGTTGGGGGAGGAGCGGGTGTGGAGGGGGAGGCGCAGGGGCGGAGGGAGGAGCTGGAAGCGGGGGGAGAAGGAGACGGCAGAGGAGCAGGGGGAGGAGAGGTGCGAGGGCAGGGGGAGGAGCTGGGGGCGAAGGGAGGAGCTAGGAGCAAGGGGAGGAGGCGACGGAAGAGCAGGAGGCTGGGGAGGAGGAAGAGAAGGGGAGGAAGAGGAAGAAGATGGGGAGGAGGAGGAGGGGAGGGAGGGAGGGAGGAGGAGCTCAGCCTGAGGAGGAGGGGGAGAGGGAGGAGGATCAAGAAAGACCTCTCAACCTCTTTTTTTTTCTAATTTATTTCCACTTGTGTCCCCAAGGTTAATGTCCTTTTACGTTGGGGATGGACGACAACTAACCCTAAAGGCACAAGTGATAGAACGGCAAAAAATTGAGGGCACAATTAATATTCCCAAAAAAAGAGGGCATAACTAATATCACAATATCTCAGAGGGGCGCAACCGATAAAAATCATTATCTTTATATTACATTGCTTATTATGTACGAGCAAATGCTGAGCGATATCAAAAGGCAAACAAACAAGCAAATTACATGTTTTTTTCTTAAAGCACATAGTTGAAAGAACATTTTAATAATCATAATTTTGAATGATAGAAGATGATTTAAAATAGATTGAAAATCAAATGTTGTAATTAAAGAAAATCAATATCGATTGGAGTATGTTGCAGATTTATGGTTCCATATCACTATATTACAAATACTTACTAAGTATGAACTATTAATTTATTAAATATTAATATAGTAATTTGCACAATAGGTGTATGTGAACTTTCCTTGATCGACTTTAGAATTGATGCATCTCTATTGCTAAAAGAAGGTAAAGCCCCCCATTCAAAACAGTGCACTCCTCTTGCAGGGGTAGAGGCAATGCCCTCAGCCTCAAAACAAAATATATAAACCATCTTGTATATTTAATTCTAGGAGTAGCTACATAAGCAAATATCTAACAAATCAACCAGCAAAAATAAAAAAATAAAAAATGGGTGATATCGAACAAAACATGTCTAATATCGGTGGTATCGGTCGAAATCAACCAATATCTGAGAAAATATACACAACATATTCAACTTCAAATGATATAGGTTGATATAGCGATATCTCGCGAGATATTGATCATTATCTTGGAAATCGACATATAGACGAATATCAAAACCCCTTTCTAAATGATACCAATATATTGACGACAATATCGACGATATATCGTGATATTTCAAAAACTAGTCACCATATAACCTCCTAAACCTCCATCTCAGAGAAGCCGCGAATTTTATGCTCAACTTAGTCTAAACAAGCATGTTTATCTCATTCCTAGACCATCTCTAACTAATATCTCTATTACGATTGTTGCATGGCTTAAAATTTTCCATCATTACTTTGCATATGTACTCATTTCCCTGGAACTGCGACTTAGAAACCCCCTTCAAAAGAATGTGATTTATTTCATGTCTCTATCCACCACCACCACAACAACGACAAAGCCTTTTCCCACAATTAAGTAGGGTCAGCTACATGGATTCTTCGCCTCCATTCAGATCTATGTTGGGTCAATCCAGAGCTTATATCCAAAAAACTAAGATCCCTTCGTATAGTCTCTTTCCGACACTTCTTAGGTCGTCCTCGTCCTCTCTTAGCCGGCTCGATATCCCAACACTCACATCTCCTAACAGGTGCATCCGCTGATCTTCTTTGCAAATGACCAAACCATCTTAAGCGGTTTTCTCGCATCTTATCCTCGATCGGAGCTACACCAACTTTCGTTCTGATAGCCTCATTCTGAATCCGATCTTTACGTGTGTGTGTCCACACAGCCACCATAGCATTTTCATTTCTACTACAGCCATTCTCTGCACACGTCTATGGTTCGCAAGCCAACATTCAGATCCATAGAGCATAGCAAGTCTCACGGCTGCTTTGTAAAACTTTCCTTTAATTTTTAAAGGAATTTTCTTATCACATAGCACAACAGAGGCTCCTCACCTATTTAGCCAGCCTGCACTTATTCTATTAATAACATCTCCATCAATTTCCCCATCATGTTGCAAAAAATATCCCATATATCTAAAAGAATCTCTCTTCTGAATGTTATTGTCACCAATCTTCACCTCGATTCCTTCACCATTGCCTCCATCAAAAGTGCACTCCATATATTCCGTCTTAGCCCTACTTATACGAAATCCTTTAGTCTCCAATGCATGTCTCCAGACCTCAAGCTTCTCATTTACTCCATCTCTAGTCTCGTCAATCAACACAATATCATCAGCAAATAACATAGACCGTGGTAACTCATCCTGAATGTGACTTGTCAACTCGTCCATAATCAAAGTAAAAAGAAATGGACTCAAAGCCGAGCCTTGATGTAAACCAATGTTGATGTCAAAATAGTCAGCCTTCTCAGACGGAGTCCTCACACAAGATAAAGCCCAATCATACATATCTTTTATGAGGTTAATGTATAGGACATGTACTTGTCTCTTCTCCAAAACTCTCCACAATATCTCCCGTGGGACAAAATCATAAGCCTTCTCCAAATCAATAAAGATCATATGGAGGTTCTTCCTTTTAGCTCTATAAATCTCCATTGATCTCCTCAGCAAACGGATGGCTTCAATAGTTGAGCGACATAGCATGAATTCGAATTGATTTTCTTTTACTTTGGAAACTTGTCTCAACCTTGTTTCGATCACACGTTCCCAAATTTTCAAAGTGTGACTCATCAGCTTGATATCTCTATAATTTGAATAATTTTGAATGTCTCCTTTATTCTTATAAAGAGGCACCACGATACTCCTCCAATCTTCATGCATTTTCTTGCTTCGCCAAATAACATTGAATAGATTCGTAAGCCAAGTCAAACCGCGCTCACCTAAAACTCTCCATACTTCTACAGGGATGTCATCCGGTCCTACACCTTTCCCATGTCTCATAACCTTCAAAGCCTCATCTACTTCCTTTCTTTGTATTCGTCTATAACTTGCACGATTCAAGCAACTTTCACTACTAGCTAGATCACCCAAAGTGATCTCTATATTTCCTTCCCCAGTGAAAAGTTTATGGAAGTACTGCTCCCATCTACTTTCTATATCCTTCTGAGTAACAAGTACGAGACCTTCCTCGTCCTTAATGCATCTCACTTGAGAAAAGTCTTTGGTCTTTCTTTTTCTTGCTTTGACCAACCTGAATATATCCTTCTGGCCCTCCTTAGAGTCGAGATTTTTATACACAACTTCATAAGCTTTTGACTTAGCTTCGCTTACAGCCTTCTTTGCTTCCTTCTTCGTTAGTTCGTAGTTTGTGACAGTTTCCTCTGTTCTATCCTTAGTCATAGCTTTAAAGCATGCTCTTTTAATTTTTAGCTTCTCTTGCACTCCTTCACTCAACCACCAAGCCTCCTTTTGACCTGGAGCTCCTCCCTTTGACTCGCCTAGCATCTCTTTGGCTACCTTTCGGATACAAGATGTTACTGCCTCCCACATCTCGTTTGTACTTCCGCTACAATCCCAAGATAAGTCTTCTAAAACCTTCTCCCTGAAGCTCGATTGCTTCAGTAGAAGATTTCACCGTCTAGTTCTAGTGATATTGGAAACCCTCATTTTCTTTGCTAGCCCTTTTATCTGCACATCCATGACTAACAAGCAATGTTGGTCATCGCTTAAGTGCATGTGCGGAACCATCCTTTTCTTTACTATCCCTTTTATTTACACATCCAAGACTAACAAGCGATATTGGGTTGCCAAACTCTCTCCTGGGATTACTTTGCAATCTTTACAACACAACCGATCTCTTCTCCTCAACGCAAAGTAATCTATCTGTGTTTTAGTTGGGCCACTTTTATAAGTAATTAAATGCTCCTCTCTTCTTGAAGAGAGTGTTTGCTATGCAGAGATCATATGCCGTTAACAAATCCAGAAAGACTTTTCCATCTTCATTTCTATCCTCAAAACCATGTCCTCCATGAACATTAGCATATCCTGAAGCATCTTTTCCCACATGTTCATAAGATCTCCACCTATGCAAATCATCTCTCTTTGTGGGATTCCTTGTATAATATTATCCAGATCCTCCCCAAAAGCTTGTTTAGTCCTTTAATCTAAACCATTCTGTGGTACATAAAATGAAATGATATTCAAAATTTCTTCTTCAAGCGCCAATTTTAGCGAAATAATCCGATCTCCGAATCTTTGTACCTCAACCACATAATCCTTCAAATCTTTATGAACAATCACTTCAACACCGTTTTTGCCCTTATCTTTACATAAATACCAAAGTTTAAAGCATGTTTTCTCCATCACCCTTGCTTTCTCTCCAACCCATTTAGTCTCTTGAAGGCATAGTATATGAATCTTCCTTATTTCCATCGTATCCATTATCTCCATCAATTTTCCAGTTAAAGTACCAATATTCCAACAACCAATCCGCAACTTCCTTTGCAATCTCTTTTTGACTAACTTCTTTACTCGCATTTGTCCATTATGCGAGAACCCTTGTAAATTTTGGACTGCATCCGGGCAGTGCTGCAGCGGAACTAGCTTATCTACCCGCATGCGTTCCTCATGCGAGAGCCTTCACAAATTTTGAACTACATCCAGGATGCGATGTAGCGGCCCTTACTAATTTTTCATTGATTTGGGCGATGCAACGCGTCGCAAGTAGGGAACGCCCCAACGAAATCTATATGTTTGCTTAAATCCATATTGAAAAGATCTGATTGTCATGAGACAACTTCCTAGATAATATTTTTTAAAAAATACTATTTAGGAAGTTGTCTCCGACTATTTTACGTTGGTTGTCGTCTACCTAACGCAACCCTCCTCATTTACCCGGGCTTGGGACAGACCATGGTTAAGTTCATGTCGCTATCCACCACCACAACAACAACAACAAAGCCTTTTCCCACAATTAAGTAGGGTCGGCTACATGGATTCTTCGCCTTCATTCAGATCTATTTTGGGTCAATCCCGGGCTTATATCCACAAAACAAAGATTCCTTCGTATGGTCTCTTTCCAACACTTCTAGGGTTGTCCCCACCCTCTCTTAGACGGCTCAACATCTCAACACTCGCATCTCCTAACCGGTGCATCAGCTGATCTTCTTTGCAAATGACCAAACCATCTTAAGCGGTTTTCTCGCATCTTACCCTCGATCGGAGCAACACCAACTTTCTTTCTAATCGCATCATTCCGAATCCGATCTTTAAGTGTGTGTCCACACATCCACCTTAGCATTTTCATTTTTGCTACAGCCATTCTCTGCACATGTCTATGGTTCACAGGCCAACATTCAGATCCATAAAGCATAGCGGGTCTCACGGCTGCTTTGTAAAACTTTCCTTTAATTTTTAAAGGAATTTTCTTATCACAGAGAACAGCAGAGGCTCCTCTCCACTTTAGCCAGCCTACATTTATTCTATTAGTAACATTTCCATCAATTTCCCTATCATGTTGCAAAATAGATCTCAGATATCTAAAAGAATCTCTCTTCTGAATATTATCATCACCAATCTTCACCTCAATTCCTTCACCATTGCTTCCATCAAAGGTGCACTCCATATATCCTGTCTTAGCCCTACTTATACGAAATCCTTTACTCTCCAACTCATGTCTCCAAACCTCGAGCTTCTCATTTACTCCAACTCTAGTCTCGTCAATCAACACAATATCATCAGCAAATAACATACACCAAGGTAGCTCATCCTGAATGTAACTTGTCAACTCGTCCATAATCAAAGTAAAGAGAAATAGACTCAAAGCTGAACCTTGGTGTAAACCAATGTTGATGACAAAATAGCCAGTCTTCCCAGACGGTGTCCTTACACAAGATAAAGCCCTATCATACATGTCCTTTATAAGGTTAATTTATAGGACATGCACTTATCTCTTCTTCAAAACTCTCCACAATATCTCTCGTGGGACAGAATCATAAGCCTTCTCCAAATCAATAAAGATCATATGGAGGTTCTTCCTTTTAGCTCTATAAATCTCCATTGTTCTCCTCAACAAATGGATGGCTTCAATAGTTGAGCGACCTGGCATGAATCCAAATTGGTTTTCTTTGACATTAGAAACTTGCCTCAACCTTCTCTCGATCACACATTCCCAAATTTTCATAGTGTAACTCATCAACTTGATACCTCTATAATTTGAACAATTTTAAATGTCTCCTTTATTTTTATAAAGAGGCACCACGATACTCCTCCAATCTTCAGACATTTCTTGCTTCGCCAAATAACATTGAATAGATTCGTAAGCCAAGTCAAACCGCGCTCACCTAAAACTTTCCATACTTCTACAGGGATGTCATCCGGTCCTACACCTTTCCCAGGTCTCATAACCTTCAAAGCCTCCTCTACTTCCTTTCTTTGAATATGTCTATAGCTTGCACGATTCAAGTAACTTTCACTACTAGCTAGATCACCCAAAGTGATCTCTCTATTTCCTTCCCCAATAAAAAGTTTATGGAAGTACTGCTCCCATCTAGTCTCTATATCCTTCTGAGTAACAAGCACGTGACCTTCCTCGTCCTTAATGCATCTCACTTGAGAAAGGTCTTTGGTCTTTCTTTCTCTTGCTTTGGCCAACCTGAATATATCCTTCTGGCCCTCCTTAGAGTCGAGATTTTTATACAAAACTTCATAAGCTTTCGACTTAGCTTCGCTTACATCCTTCTTTGCTTCCTTCTTTGCTATTTTGTAGTTTGTGACAGTTTCCTATGTTCTATCCTTAGACATAGCTTTAAAGCATGCTCTTTTAATTTTTAGCTTTTCTTGCACCCCTTCACTTCACCACCAAGCCTCCATTTGACCTGGGGCTCCTCCCTTTGACTCGCCTAGCATCTCTTTGGCTACCTTTCGTATACAAGATGCTACTGCCTCCCACCAAGTGAAAAAAATGTTCTCATCTGAGTCATCTCCCTCTTTCAATCAAGTCTGTCTTGTTTCATTTCCTCCTCCACAACCACTTTTTATTGTACCAACCTTCCCTCAACCTCCTCCGGGAAGAGGGGCTTGATAACATCCATTATGTCCAGTTAGTCAATTTCCTTTTAAGCAGTCATCCTCCTCCACGATTGTTGCTACTTAATCTGCCTTCTATAGCTTTTCAATTGTTTTCTCCGAGCAATGAGCTTTCTAAAAAAGTTTATACACTAGTGACCCCTATCAAACCTAGGAACTACAATGATCATTCACCTATTCTCTGAAATCCAACTCACTTAACAATGATTCCTCAAACTTAAATACCAAGAAGTGCATCATCCCAATTTGATTCACACGAGAACTGCATGTGATCAGACCTGACGTGAACATTCCCCTATATCAAGGCTAATTAAAAACACTGCAACACCTTTGCAAACACGAGAAAATCCAAGCACATGCAAGAGGTAGAGCTTGTATATGTTTATGTAGTTGGAGGCACCAATAATTTCCAATTAGAGCTAGCCAATCAAGTTTCATAACTGATTATATTTCGAATGTTAACCCTGACATCTCTAGAGTGAAATTGAAGTATGCTTCAAGAAGATGAAATTGAAGTCCCCACCAATAAGCCAAGGGAGGTGGAGGAATGTAAACATGGATTCACGCTGCTCAAGTCACAACTCTCCATGTATAAATACACATATTGGCCCTAACACAATTGTTACCAACCAGACAAAAGTTGTCCATTCTCAACATCACGATCAAAACCAATTTGAGAAAAACTATTTGTTCAGACATTGCTCCGTTCCACCCAATCAAAACACTAGCCGCTCAGGGTCTCGGTACCCCACCTTTTGTCTGCACTTTCTGGAAGTCCGCATGAGGGAAATGAAGGCTAGTTTACTTCAAAAGGTCTCACTCTCTTCATTGTTGCTTTGCCTTCTTCAATAAGCAGCAAGGTTATAAAAGTCTATAGTCGGTACTCGATCGGCGGGCTCACTAAAGATTAATCGATAGTTGGTCGACTAATCAGATTTATTCGGGCTTCAATCGACTTTGAATTTTTCAATTATTTTAAATATATAATTCATTTTTATCCATATATTCTTACATATTTACATAGACTTGTACATTTTTAAAACTATCATAAAGAAATAAATGTAATTGAATTTAAATAAACATTAAGCATATTACAATAAGTTTGCTTTAAAAAAGCAAAAAATAAAGAAAAATATGGTATCTCCAAGCAAAAATCGATCGACTAATGGGCCTAGCCGAAATTAGTCAATACTCGATCGGCCACCTCACTGATTAGACTAGTCGGACCTACTAGGCAAGCCAGACAAACGACTTTTACAACATTGATAAGCAATACTCTTCTCTCTAAATACAAATTCTCCTGAGAGCGAGAAGCCTTTGAATCAATAATAGTCTGATGATCATGATCAAAGGAGAGTGGGAATTTCTGCCTTTCCCCCAGTAGTCTACCCTCTTCTCAATCCCCTCATATTAGGCTCAACAGAAAAAAAAACCTACATATAGTATTATTATTGTACAATTATTTTGTTTCTTTATGGGGCGTACGCCAACCAAAAGAAGGAAGAAATAAACTCGTTCAGTCTAAGACCTATGTCAGGGGGGAAGTGAATACCTAGTCTAAAAAGGGGATCATAATTCAATGAAAGAGGCTAGGCTCTTGGAGGGAAAAGGAGAAATTCCCACACTCCTTTGATCATGATCGTCAGATCATGCATGATTCAAAGGCTTCCGCTCTCAGTCTTTACTAAGAGAAGAAGTCTGCTAATTGAAGAAGGCGAAGCAACAAGGGAGAGTTATACCTTTCCCAAGAGTCTTCAATTCCCTCACCTTATTTGGGCATGCTTCTGAAAAGCACAAACAGATGGTAGGGTACCGAGATCATGAAATCTATCATGTCTTGTTTGAACGAGCATTTTAAAGAAGATTCGGTTACATTATAAACACAAGAAAGGGGCATTATCGAGTTCCTTCACTCATGCCAAGAAAGCATTCATCTTTTTTATCCAAAAAAGGGGAAAACATGCCATGGTGCCCGCCTAAAATAAATTGAAAAATGAGGATAGGTTACAAGAAGACTTACATTAGACAATATTTAAGAAGAAACCTAGAGTGAAACATTATTCTCCATATAAAAACGTTGTAAGAAAAGCAAAATCATTCATCTCACGACGATTCATTCTCCTTATGATCCCATTGATGGATTTCTATCTTATCTAATAAAATGTTTTCAATGTTTACCTTGTTTCAGTTCCATCTTCTCATGAACCTTCGCCGTTTATTGAAGTAGAACATCATTTTGGTAGCTTTTTTTAGGATACGGTATAAGCAATGCCGAAATTAGAAAAGAAAAGCATGGTGAGTTCAAAGCATAATACTTTAAAGTTTTCATAGCCCCTCCTAGAAATACCTTCCCGAGCTTGTTACGTGATTTTTATAATTTTTTTCATTTCACCAATCCGTACTAGATAACGAACTAAAAAATCCCCCCCGCCCACTGGTATCTACTGTAAGAAAGCTTGTCCCATGCGAGCTCCTTCATGTTTGGTGATCATGTTGTTCCAACTTGTATAACTACAACAAAATAATTCCTGGTCCACTATGTAAAATGCTTGGTATCAAGTGCCCTCTTCTCCGAGGACTATAGACCATGAATATTACAACGGCAAGTAAGGATCTTTATTCAGAAATGATAACCCTTGCCTAAAAGATGAAGCATGCAATTGTTTTCATAATCATCTTTTGTAACTCATTTGTCTCATGTGAAAAATGTGGGGAAATCTTTCCATAGAAAGACGAGCGCCAGCCACCTCGGGAGACCCCCTATTAGGTTTGCCTATATTTTCCATCTTGACAATATCATTTGGCAACATCTTCACAAAATGACCCTTTCGACCAATGCCTCTTCTTCACATAAACATGATTCTTGGTCACGCCACATCCATCATGATCAGTCACTTCTTCTTGTGATTGATGACCTCGATTTTATCGCAACAAAGCACCCAAACCGCATTGAATGATAAAGCCTTCCCCGACACTAGGGATGAGCATTGGGTCAGGCCAACCCAGCCCACCTGAAGCCTAGCCTATATAGCCCGACCCTACCCCCAAATAGGAAATGGGTCAGGCTTGGGCCATGATAGTGATACTACGCCCAATTTTTTTAGGGTCAGGCTCAGACTTGTCTCGACCCAGCCCGCAAGCCCGGCATGCCATATGATCCGGTTCTTGGCCTGCAAGCACGATTCGTGTTCGTGTAGGCCCATGAGTTGAGTTGTAACCCCCCCTTAATCGAGAAAAAGTGTATGTGTGTAATGACTAACTATTGCATCATGTTTGGGGAGATGAGTTGAATCTCGGAATAACACATAGAATGGACAAGCAACGTTATGTCAAAGATTACTAACGTTGCGGTCATTGTTTAAAAAAACACGCCTCGAGGCGCAAAGGCGGTCGAGGCGAAACGGGGCGTTGAGAAAACGCCCTGAGGCGACTGCCTCAGACCCCCTGGCTGAGGCGTGCGCCTCAGATGCCTGAGGCGGTCGAGGCGAGGCGAGGCGTTGAGGCGGGGTGAGGCGCTAGGTGAGGCGTGAGGGCTTTTTCAAGTATTTTGTTAAGTAAAAAATTATTCCTATTTGCATTTTCATATGTTTATAAAGGTCTTGTTGTTGAGTATATATTTATGCAAGATGAATGCTTAAATTTGACCTCTTTGACCTCTTTCACATTCATATTTACCATTAACATGCCAAATTATTTCAGTGAACTCTTACTATTACATCCTTAAACATATAAAAAACTGTATACGAATTTGAATACTCATATAAGAAAAAAAACTAGCGAGACCCCCGTACTGGTAGGGTATGGTGGCACAGGAAGGATATCAGACCATTCTTCATCTGAGTGCAGTAGAACATATAGTTAGTATTCAAATCATATGATTCACATCAACAACTTGGATATCTATAATGACAACTATAGCCAATCCTCTTTAGATAAAAATTTTAGCGATAGTAACAACCAATGATTTCCTTCTGATTGGGTAGAAATTCAGTAGAAAGGTTTATGGCATTGACATATTCTTTTTTCATGCTCTTATCTTCGTAATATCATCATATATTACATTACATACTATATGTTTGCCAGATTATATTATTTCACCAATAAATATATTTATTATATATTTTATAATTATTTTTCTATACAAACTGAGGCTTACGCCTCGCTTCCAGGGAAAACGCCTCGTTCCGCCTTTCGTTTTTTCGAACCTTGGTTGTGGTTATTCCATGACTTTATTCTTAATGGATATTAATGGCATATGATTTCTAAGTTTTTGACTCAGACCAATGTGGAGGTCATTTTTCTTGTTGGAACTTTTTGTGGATTTAGTACATAAGGATCATCAAGTTGTTGGAAGTGATGTTACATGAGTTTCTTTATCCATTTAAGATCTAATCAGACGTAAGAATATAGCATACTTTAGCATTTCAAACAATACTCAAGGACAAATGATACACAGTCTGATTACATGTTGACTCCAAGTCAGTGCAGATGGCGAGGAGATCTATTCAACGCAGTTGTGATTAATATATATTAGATGGGACCTTGAGATCTATTGAGTGAATGAGGTGTTGCAACTTGCAATACAGAGAAGTTGATGTCAGTCACAACTCATAAGCACCCCATATTTTTATTTTGTGAATCTGGAAAACAAGTTGGTTCATTCAAGAATTGGAGCATTACACTTCTATATCTTTTGCATTTTGGGTTGCTCCTAACCGTGTTGTTTTGGGCTGTTCCTAACCGTGTTATGCATAATCTTGTGCTTGAGTGATTCCAGAAGTGTTCATTGTTATAAGACTTGCACATTCTGGGGATTGATAAGCTCAAAATATAGTCCTCGGAGGGGCATCTCCAACTGTTAAACAAAATGGGGCGTGCTTGGGCTTGAGATAAAAAAAAAATTAAGCGGGCCTTGGGCATGGGCCTTTCAGGGTCTGGCCCAGCCCAGCCTGACCCATACTCATCCCTACCCGACACAATCCACATTGAAATGCAAATTTGGAAATAGTGAAATTTTAGAGATCACAAAGACATTCCAAAAAAACTAAGATGCATAGAGACCAACAATATATGGTACCCCAATTTAGTTGCTCGTGTAAAGTGATTAGGCAAAAATTGGATTTCCACTTAAAATCTAGTGTTTTTATCACTCGTGTCCCTATTAACTTCTGCAATATCAGCTATGCTCCTTCCTTTTTTGGAATATCAGTTATGCCCCTATCTTCTTGCAATTATATCACTTGTGCCCCTCGAGATAGTTGTCATACATCCACGTTCCAAACAGGCATTAACTTTTGGACACATAGTAATTAGAAACAAAACATAGGAGCAATCGCGCCCCTCATCACCTCCCCCTCCCACCTCCGCCTCCCCCCATCAAACTGCCTTCATCCTCCACTTCCCACCTCCACCGCATCCCCCTCAAACCTCCCCTTCTTCGTCTTCAGTTCAGGTGCAGATAAGAGAATACCTATGGCTTTCGAGTGATAAGTCGCGATCGGCATTGGAGGAAGCAACAAGTGCTCCGGTGAAGCCCCTCCAACGCATGTTGGCTGACCATCTCAGTCTTCTTCAGACAATAGACGCCTGACAGAGGGTCCAAGTGGTTGTCCGTGATGACAGCATGTGGACGACAGAAAAGGCTATAGCAGAGATTCCGTGATGGTGAAGCTTTGAGGCCGAGGATCTCCAAATGAGGTTCCAGCGATGGTTGGATATGACGTGTTGCTCTGCTGCTTCTCCGCTTGGGTTCTTCAAAGACGAAGGAGATGGTCATCATCTTCAATTGGGTGTAAACATATGTTCTGATCACCTTATGTAAGCTTGAACTTAGAGAAGGATAAAATCTTGATCAGCAAAGCATTTTAGTTTAGGAATATGAAAAGATTTGAACTTTTGGTAATAAAGCGGTAAGAACTGAGATTGTCACATATTCTTGGGATTTAGGATTCATCGTTGCTTTCTGCACAAGTCCATTGAAATCGAATTGAACTGATTTGAAGCAGTAAAGTGATCAGCCTTTGTGAGTTACTAGCATTCCGTTTAACCGAGTCTAGATCCGTGTTTGAACAAGTGATATATGCCTTTTGATTTGAGATGAATCTTGTGAAACTGCTATGTATTGAACCTAACTTTTTGAAACGAACTATCAGATCTTAGGTTTTGTTAACTGGACGTTATGATGTGAGTTTCGATTCACGATAATCGATAAGATCTTCTATTCGCAGGAGCTCTCTGGTTCCGATACCGTCGTCAGCAGACCATCACCACCGATCCGAGCCTCCAAATCATTGCCGACCAAGTGGAGCACAATCTCCACCGGCTGAAGAGGCCCCGGTCCAAACGCCATCAGATCACATCTCCGATCAGCCCCGAGAACCTAGGGATTCACCAGCACACCAGCGCAAAAACCCATCTTCGAGCAGTAGTCGGCCATCATCTTTACCACATGGAGTTCCACCATCCGACGCTTTCACGCCATCTTCCTCCACCGGGAAAGCCAATGGGAAAAGATCGATTGCGAAGAGGCGTAAAGGGGCCTAAAACCTAAAATTATATCAGCGAGAACGCGATCGGAGCTTACTTGTTCAGAAGCGTGTTGACGAGGAATCGGGAGAAGGTGGATTTGCCGCTGTTCTTGGGACCGCAGACGACGGTGACGGGCGGAGCGGAGCGGGGAGAAGGGCCGTAGGCGATCGCGTCGGCGGCTTCCGACCACGAGTCAGGTATGATGATATGAGGACTCGCGCCGCCGCACGAGAGGGAGGGAGAAGAGCGCGCCATTGTATAGTTCGCTTAGACCACGTGGGAGATGCGGCGGCGGGAAGGGAGAGATGGGAGGGTTTTAGAAGTGTCGGGTTTTTTCATTTAGAATGGAAATTTATGAGATTACAATTTAACCGGGGGAGTTGACTTGGCTCTCTCCCACCTTATTTTCTCTATATTTTTTTATTTTTTTTTAAATAATTTCGTGAAAAATTATCATTATATCTTTATATTATATCATTAAAGTTTCATGAGAAACAGAGACTCCTACAGCCTTCATCTAAATATACATTTTTTAACGGTCGTAGAATTGTTGAAATCGATCATGTCTAGATGGAGGTCGTATAAAACTGAAAAAATCATGAAATTATTTTCCAAAAAAATAAAAAAATTATAAGAAAAATAGGATTTAGAGGGGGGGGCAAGTTAGCTCCCCCAAGGGGACGGTCCCATTTTACCCTTTGCAAATATCCCCTCAGTTTTTTACAAGATGCGATTTTGTTTGGGGTAGATGATACTAGGTCAAGCTGTTGAGCCATATAGTGGGTTCAAATGCTTGACGTTCCAAAATCCCGTGTCCAAGATCCGAGACGGGTCGTCCATATGTCGCACTTCAAAGCCCATGTCTGACCCATATGTACATCAAGCTTGTGCTTTTGCAAGTTGAGTTGGAGTCAAGTCTGAGCTGGTCCAGTCCAATGGTCCACCTATTTATGACAAAGGTCGCTCCTCCCGTGCATCCCAAACCCCGTCTTGGAAATTAACCATCCCCATTCTCTCAACTATATATTTTGCTATCACATTTTTATGTACGGTTGTTTAACGTGAAGTTCATCTTGGAAATTAAAACATTCTCCCATTATATGTTTCGCTATCACACTTTTATGTTTGATCATTTTTTGTAAAGTTGGTTTGGTTTGTTGGCACTAAAGTTTAGTTTGGGGAGAGAAATTCGTCGGTGACAGCAACGAGAGCTTGGAGCTTGAAGCTTCATCCATGGCTATGGAAGAAGATGAGCTCATAAGCAATTCTTTGTTTTAAAGTTTATTTTATAAGAACATTGTAATCTGATTTGTTTTGAAATTATTAGCACATCTATTATTTGTAGTTTTATAAAAATGTAAAATTTGCATATATTTACATTTATGAAATTTTGATATTAATCCTTTTTTTAAACAAATTTCACATTTTTGCTTCCTTCCATATATTTCAAGCATCAAAACATATAATTATTTTATCAAAATTTAAACATAAATGTGATTTTGCATGTAATTTTAGGACATATTTTTCTTTGGTTTTTTCACTTATTAAAAAAATATAAAAATATAAGGTAAATTGTGCAGTTCATTTCCTTTATCAAAATCTATCAAAAATCATAAAAAAAATTTCTAAACAATTTCTATACGTTAGTTTACAATCATTACTAGCCACTTCCTTCTAGATCGATCCAAACTCATTGTTATACTTCATTTGCATCTTTAAATACATGATTCAATATGTAAATCAATTTTGATCATAATCCAATTTCCGTATGACACATAGTAGAACAATTTAAAACTGTAATTTTGAGTGTTTAAACACACACCTACACACAAGGCATGTGCATGCACCTGCATACACACCCGTGCTCGTGTGTGTGTGTGTGTGTGTGCACATACACACACGCATACTGCATGTGCATGTGGGCACAAGTCTTGTGTCCAAAGGGTGGGGGTGTTTAGCTCTCTTTTAGTTACCTCAGGTGTCCATAGTAGGATGGCTTTTCCATGGCGTCTCCTTATGCATGATGAGAAAGCCTTTGACCTCATGTTCAACCACTCGACCCAAGGAGTCCTACCCAATTTTTATGCATTTTCTTTTCTTTGTTGTTGTATTCGCACATTTAGTGCTTTCTCTACTAATAGTTTTATGTCCAGTAGATGATTATCTTCCTTATGCATTTAGAAATCCTCTCCTTATACATATTAGTTGTAACTCCTCTTAAAAGTTAGGTATGCATGTTCTCCTTGCTTGCTATAGATGGTCAATGTTCACCATAACTCTTCAGTTCTCAAAGTGCACAACCTTATACATATAGTATTGTAATCTTAGTCAATTAGTATTGCTCAAACTCCATTCGTCCACCTAAGAGTAGAAGCTTTTCACTTAGCCTTTATCCCCTTCTTAGCTTATTCTGTTATGTTTAATGTTTAAACTTAGCTAAATGCAACCCCTTTTGAAATTATAATTTAATTGCGATGAATGTGTTTAAGTTTTAAGCATAGGTAAATGCACCCTCTTTAGTGTCTTTACATTGTTTTGATAGCTTCTTCATGTCACACAATGACACTTTTTTGCACATCTTATCATACACATATTTTTTGATATTTTTTGGCACATTTGTTAGGGAGGCAACATGAATATTTTGTGTTTCAAAATTATTTTCTGCGTTGATTATTTGAATGAAAGTTAGAACCAAGGGCAAGAGTGTATATATTATTGTTTAAAAGTAAATGGATTTAAAATATGATCTCCTTTTGAGAGTAGAATATTATTAATAATAATGCAACGTTTAATGAATTTATGTTCCACTGGAAGGGCGAGTTTATTGATTGCAATTTACAAATTAACCCTTCAGGCTTTACAAGCTGCGATTTTGTTTGGGGTAGATGATATCTGGTCAAGCGGATGAGCCATAAATTGGGTTGAAAGGGTTGAGGTTCCAAAATCTCGTGTCCAAGATCTGAGCTAGGCCGTCCATAAGTCGCACTTCAAAGCTCGAGCCTAGCCCATATGTACATCAAGCATGAGTTTTTGCAGGTTGAGTTTTGGTCAAGTTTTAGTCGGTCTAGTCCAATGGTTCACCGTATTCATGACAAAAACACACTATAATTTGATATTTTTTTCTCCATGTTGCGAGTGGCCAACAAATTCCTGAAGCTCGAGTCAAACCTTGTTCCTCCCGTGCATCCCAAACCTCATCTTGGAAATTAACCATCCCCATTATCTCAACTATATATTTTGCTATCACATTTTTTATGTTCGATTGCTTGATCTAAAGTTCATCTTAGAAATTAAACATTCCCTCCACTATATGTTTTGCTATCAATTTTTTTATGTTTGATCGTTTTATGTAGAGTTGGTTTGGTTCTTTTATTGACACTAAAGTTTGGTCTTGGGAGGAGAAACTCACCGGTGACAACAGTGAGAGCTCGGAGCTTCAAGCTTCATCCATGGCTATGGAGAAGATGAGTTCTCATAAGAAATTCTGTGTTTTAAAGCTTATTTTATAAGGACATTATTGTAGTATGATTTTGTTTTGAAATTCTTTGTGCATTTTATTATTTTTTGATTTCATAAAATGTAAAATTTGTATTTTTCACATTTTATGAAAAATCGATTTTAGTCCATTTTCATCGCCTTAAACAATTTCGCATTTTTTATTCCTTCTATTATTTCAAGCATCAAATCACATAATTATTTTATCAAAATTTAAGCATAAATGTGATTTTTGCATGTAATTTTAGGATATATTTTGTTATTTTTTCACTTATTAAAAAATACGATAAATTGCTACCGTTCGTTTCCTTTATCAAAATCTATCAAAAAATCATAAAAATTTAAAAAAAATGTTAAACAATTTATATGCATTAGATTACAACCATTATTAATCGATTCCTTCTAGATCTATCCAAACTCATTATTATACTTCATTTGTATCTTTAAATACATGATTCAATATATAAATAAGTTTTGATCAAAATCCAATTGCCATATGACACATGTTAAATCAATTTAAAACTGAAATTTTGAGTATCCATCAAACAAACACGTCCACCCACACACAAATGCATGTGCCTGCACCCGCATACACACCCATGCAGGCGTCCACACACTCATACATATACTGCTTGTGCGTGTGGGCACAAGTTGTCTTGTGTCCAAAGGGGTGGGGGTGTTTAGCTCTCTTTTAGTGACCTCGAGTGCCCATAGTAGGATGACTTTTCCATGGCGTCTCCTTATGCATGAGGAGAAAGACCTTGACCTCATGTTCAACCACTCAACCCAAGGAGGCCCACCGAACTTTTATGCATTTTCTTTTCTTCATTGTTGTATTCCCACATTTAGTGCCTTCTTTATTAATAGCTTCATGTCTAGTAGATGATTACCTTCCTTATGCATTTAGAAATCCTCTCTTTATACATATTAGTTGTAAATCCTCTTAAAAGTTAGGTATAAATGTTCTCCTCGCTTGCTATGTATGGTCAATGTTCACCACAATTCTTCAGTTCCCAAAGTGCACAACCTTGTACATATAGAACCGTAATCTTATTCCACTAGTATTGCTCAAACTACATTCATCCACCTAAGAGTAGAAGCTTTCCACTCAACCTCTATCCCCTTCCTAGCTTCTTCTGTTGTGATTAGTGTTTAAACTTAGATAAATACAACCCCTTTTGAATTTATAATTTAATTGTAATGAATGTGTTTAAGTTTTAAACTTAGTTAAATGCAACCTCTTTAGTATCTTTACGTTGTTTTGATAGCTTCTTCATGTCACACAATGACACACTTTTGCACATCTTATCATACACATATTTTTCGATATTTTTTGGCATCTTTGTTAGGGAGACAACATGAATATTTTGTGCTTCAAAAATATTTTCTGCGTCGATTATTTAAATGAAAGTTAGAATCAGGGGTAAGAGTACATATATGTTATTGTATAGAAGTAAATGAAATTACAATGTGATCCCCATTTGAGTGTAAAATAATTGTTAGTAAAAATATTACCTTTAATGAAATTTTATGTTTTCACTGGAAGATGAGTTTATTGATGTAAGGTAAGGGTGATGATTTCCACAAATAGTGGATTTCAAATTGGCATAAAGCAAAAGATCACACCACTTCTGATCAAGTTGATGCTAAATAACTTAAAGTTGAGCAATCAGATGAAAAGCCTCATATCCTTATTGCATGTTGGCTCTGGAGAGAGATATTCTTCCCAAAGATATGACCATGTGGATACATTTGCATTTACACTATATGTTGTCGAGGAGATTGAGTCCTTAGAACCATCCACGTATAAGGAGGGTGTTGCAGAAAGAACAATCTAGATAATGGATTAGTAACTATGAACGAGAACATGGAATATCATCACAAGAACCAAATATGAAGCTTGTCAAATTATCAATTAGGAGGAAATTTATTGGTTGAAAATGAGTATGTAAGAAAAAGATCAGATCTTAGGTAGTTAAGGCATCGGATCAAAGGCATGTGTATTTACAAAAGGATACAACTGAAAGATGGTGGGGATTACAATGAGGTAGTCTCTCTTGATGTGAGTCACATTCTTATTAAAAAGCTTCTAGCTCTTGTAGTAATTGAGACTTACAACTGGAGTAGTTAGATATGATTACAACTTTTTGCATGAACTCGAAAAAGAATTTTTGATAAGTCAACTAGATGGATTCATTGTTTTGAGATAAGTAAGATCATGTATGCAGATAGAAGAAGTCCTTATATATTACTCAATCAATCTCCTAAGCAATGGTTCAAAATGTTTGACAGCTCCATGGTTGATATTGAGTTTAACAAGAACACACATGATTAACGCATAGTAAGATACCATTCCCTCCCCTATACCCCCAGCCAACTCTTCCATCATTGCTTCTTCAATGACGCTGACATCTTCCTCTGTTGGTCTCAAACCCTTTGCCTCTCATCGTGACCTCCTTTATTATCTCCATCTCCATTACCAAGCATCCACGTCGGTGTGAGCATGCTGTGTCAAATTGTTATTCACATCGCCATCTATAACGTAGATTTGAGCATTAGCTATTTTCACGCGGTTAGAGGAGCATGGGATCAAAAGCACATCGATCGTTGACTGCGTCGATCTATCATGGTTGTGGTGCACCATCAAAGAGACCGTCTATGATATTGCAAAATTGGTAGAGTCTTGATCCTCTCTCCATCATTTGATTTCGATCTATCTCCGTATTCGACGGTATTCGAGTGCAGATGACTCATCACAATGTCGTCATGTTGGCGGTGGTCAGTCGCTAAATCCCTCAATGAAAGAGGTAAATATTTTTTGGAGTGATTAGATAATACTTATTGTTCCCTTTTTAGCTTTTAATTTGTTAAACAAATATTGATTTCAACCAAGGCTAAGAAAGAGTGAACTCGACGACTACGCAAAACAGTTGGATCTCACTTTCGACACCTCACCTGGAACTTCAACCCGACGTAGACCATCTTGAATGTGAAGCATATTCCATGAACTTTCTTACACATACACATGCATTATGTCAAATATATAAACATATCGCAAAGGATGGATCTTTTATTGACATTTGCTTAGAAGGTTATTTCCCGAAGAAAAGGAGCTGTGGAATTTCCTCGCATACTTACATTCCACCTATGGACATGGATCGTCTATTGTAACACCTGACTCTAGTATAGCTGCAGAGCCGCTTGATCACGATTGCGATCGAGCGGCTCTGCTGCTACCGCAGATCTGCTGGTTTACAAGAGACGGTCCAAGCCCTTCACCTACTGGCAGCCTATCATAACAAGATGTGCGAACCTGGGGGAGGTATCGACGATGGAAATGGCGTGAGAATCTAGTGTATGTATCGACGACAGTAATCCACTTGTGTCCAGATAATAAGCTTGATGATAAACCACAACTACACATATGTCAGATTTGCATCATCTCGATCATTGCACGTCACCAACCTTCTTGATTATTATAAAAAAATGGCGTGACAGACCTCCCTTCATCATCTCCCCCCACGATGGCTTTGCCTCAGACGAAGTTTCCAGTTGTTTGATTTCCCATCTCCATTTCGATCTGGTTTTTGCAGGGATTTGTGCCTGCGAGGGGGGAGATGAACTGGATCAGTCGAAAGATGATGCTGTTCGAGGTAACCTTCGGGGTCTACAGTGCGGAGCTGTGGGAGAGGGGTATTCTCTGTATCCTTCTGGTGTTCATTTATTTTCTTTTGAAGGTGGAATAATATCAAGAGGAATTTATTTTCAATTTTTATAATTCCGACACTTTTTTATCCTAGGAGCAGTTGGACAAGTCATCTTTTTTTTTCTGGAAGTTCATAATTAGGGATGAAAATAAATACGATCATATCCTTCTCGGATCTACTATCATATTCATTTATGTAAATTTTTACGTTCATTTTCGTGCCCGTTTTAAAATAGATACGGGTAAAATATCGTTTTGGCATTCACAAATATTTATAAATATAATTGTAGATTTATTTGTTTAAAATAAGATATTGGAAAAATGGAGTTGCCCTTAACGTGGCTCCACCCACTCTATTTTCTTCATATTTTTATTTTCTTGAAAAATGAATCCATGAAAATTCATCACTTATTTCTATATTATGTTATTCGAGTTTTGTGTGAAACAGAGACTCCTACAACCTCTATCTATACAATTATTTTTTATTGATCGCAGAACTGATTAAATTATCCATGTCTATGGAGGTCGTATGAACTTCTGTTTCGCACGAAATTTGAATGATATAATATAATGATATAATAATAATAATCTACGAAAGCATTTAAAAAATAAAAAAATATAGAAAAAGTGGGGTAGGGGAGCAAGCTAACTCCCTCTTTGGGGTAGCTTCATTTTATCGCTAATGTAATCATGACTACATTCACTGTTAATGATATAATTTTTGTGTGTGCATCATCCTAAACCGGTATAAAATTACTCTATTAAGTATTCTGTTGTTATTCGTATACAATCTGCATTATTTTTATGTTAGTTTCATTTTTAAGGATGATAATAAACTATTTTTCATATCTATCAATATTGATTTAGTATCATTAAAATAAAATTGATATAAAGTAACGAATAATTCAACATCAATTGTCATATCATCCGTAGTTAAATATACAACAATGATTAATAAACATTACTCGCTTCTTTAAATTAGAAACGATTATTGTACTCGATGTCATTTTCTAGCAATGAATCGTATAACAACGTTTATCCATTTACATTTTCTTTAATCATTGGTAAACCTAGCAACGATTTGTACAAATTTTAAAGAATGTGCTAACAGATAAATCATTGTCGTGTGAACCTTTAGTAATGAATATGACATTCATTGGTATTTACAAAGACTAAAGCAAATTTTACAACAAATAGTATTCGTTATTCTACATTTAACATCAGAATATATGACAATGAATATTCAAATTATTTGTTGCCATATGTCAAATTTCTTGCAATATTTATGCTATCATTTTAAATCAGATAAAAAATATAGTTATACTTATATTTCTATCTAATTATTTTCATCCCTATATATATTCCTATGGCAGTTAGAGTGAAGATTATTTTTATGTTCATTAGATTAATCAACTACTAGAAAATCCTACAACTTTGCCTGTTATATCACTACAAGAAATTGGAGCTAAGACAACGAATAGTTTGAATATGTTGCCTTATCTACCGATGTTAAAGATATAAAAACGAATATTGTTCATTGTAAAATTATCTTTTGTACTTATAATTAGCAACAAATATCATATAACGACAATTTTTCATTGGCTTATTCATCGAAATTCATATTAATCGTTGCTAAATTTGGCAACGATTAGAAGAAAAAAGTCAATGAATAGTTGTTGTTAAATGTTTCGTAGCAAGGAATAAAGCAATGAATGTTGTTATTCGTTGTGAAATTTAAAGAAGTAAGCAATGGATAATATTTATTGTTATATATTTAACTATGGAAGATACAGTAACAAATATTATATTATTTGTTATCTTAGATCAATTTTCTTACAGTGTATAATTATTGTTTGTGTATACGATAATTTTTTTAATTTTTATTTTCTGATTTAGTTCCCCAAGTATGAGATGGATTGATTTCATTCTAAACAGAAGCAGATGTGCTGGCCTTCTGGTTCATTTGGATCTTGACCAAGTTTATACTAAGCCTTGCCATGGTTGTCTATAAGGTGTGCACTTGATCCTTAATTTTCCCTTGGGGAAAATTTGTGTGTGTGTGTTTGCAGGAATTAAAAATTACAGAAAGAAAGTCTTACCAATCATGTATTTCTCAAATTTGACATTGCATGATGGCCTCGGTCAAAATTGCAATCTTTCCTAAATTTGTGTAAATATATTCCACTTTACATGTTGAGTACTTAACCTTCTCTCTTGCCTTAATGAATTTAGGTCAAAAAGAATTAATAGGATTTATTCCCTATTCCGGATGTTTTGTGTTCCTGTAAGAAAGGTTGTTGGCTCATGACAGGAGGAGTTGTTCACGTTTCTTGTTTGTTGGTTGTTTTTGTCAGAGTAGAACAAGTGATAGTTATTGTGAAATGAATTATAATTATTGTGGATTATGTAAGGTCAACAAAAGATAAATAATAATCATTATTTAAAAGAGAGAGAATATGCATTTCAAATTTGGGTTCAATGGGGCTACCTCCCACTTCATTTTTGATATTTTTATTTTTTAAAATATAAACATGTATATTTATCTACATATCCTTCTATATCTCATTCGAATTTCGTCAGAAACAAAGACTCATATGCCCTTCATCTAGAACATGTCGATTACATCAATTCTGATAGCGCTAAAATTACATGTTATAGATGGAGGGCATATGAGTCTTTGTTTCTGACGAAATTTGAATGACGAATAGATATATAGATGAATATATGTAATATTTTTCAAAAAAAATAAAAAATTATGAAAACAATATGGGTCAACGTCATTTTTTCCTTCAAAATTAGTAGTGGAGTAAATACGAGAAATAACAATTTTACGAATATGAACAAATATGAATAAAGAGAGAAAATGCAGACTAAGTTTTTATTTTTTTTCTAATTGAACAGATCTTACCTTCCTAAGAGTAGGGCTGCCAACGGGTCAGGTTTGGAACGTATTTTACTATTCCCAAACCCCGAACCCGTTTATAAAATCACTACTCAAACACACCTATTTATTAATAAATAGTACTGAGAAGATACACATATACCCAATGGATATCCATGTACCCAATGGGTATCCACATATCCAATAAAAAATCAAAGCCTAAACTAACATACACACATACACACACGCGCGCGCGCACACACTTTATTCTCATATAAAGATAATAAAAGTAAGTTATCTAGAAACATCGCATGCACATCCAATGCAGAGTTCATTCTAAATCACTTAGGGGAATAAACTGTTACATGATGCTCGACATATATATTGAATGAAACTATTGAAGATGCATAGCAAGTTGATATTTAGTTCAAGAAAAATACATATTATGTGTAGTTAATGTGGGGACATCAAATACATCCAACATATATGCTGAGAATATCACATATTCATATTAATTGGATGATTTATTTCCTTTGGATTAAAATTATATTTATGTCAGAGATACAAAAGATAGATGAATCTAAATTAGGGAATGAATGCACTAATTATAGTGAGATCTTTATAGGTTGGTTGAAAATAATTAGATACATGTTAGATTTGACTAGCTTAAATAACATGAAGTAAATGAACACACATATGTATATGTATATGCATTTGTATATGCATATGCAGAGGGGCGATCCTGTGAGAGCCAAAATTGGTGAGAGTATGAGAGGAGTGATTCTGGACCACAAGATTCAACTAGGAGAGAGAAGACCAGGAGAGAGAAGACAGAATCTTGTGGTCCAAAATCACTCCTCTCGTGCTCTCACCATTTTTGGCTCTCACAGGATCGCCCCTCTGCATATGCATATATGTATGTATATGTGTTCGAGTTCAAGTACCCATATGGAAATTCCAAACCTGCATCCCTACATGCATGGGTAGCAAGTTTTAATTGATACAGATTTTGGATCATTAAATGGAGTAGGTTCAGGTTGAGTGCCCAAAAAAAAACACTCACATTGACATCTCTACTGACAATAGCCACTATTGAATGTTTGTGATATAATAAACTCCATCCATCGAAGATGGATATTTTTACATAAATGTCCTACAATTCTTGCAATATTATGCGTATGCTACATGTTTTCAAGAAATTTTACATGCATCACTAAAGTTTTGCAGTTCTCGCCCTTCTGTTTATGTAATACAGGAGGACAAGTGCAATAATAAAAGGACACTACTGTAGTTCCTGCTATGAGTTTTGTAGTAAGAGTTAAATGCATGAGTGTTACTGAAAAAACTCAGAATTAAAACGTAAAAATCTCAAATACTATGCCTTGTGATATCTTCTTTCTTGGCAACATTTAACTTAAAAAGTTTTCATCTACGCCGAATCAACACGCGTTGAAGCCACCAATCACTATGACAACTAATAATTTGAAAATTCACTGCCATATTTTCCGATGTTAAATGTATAAAAACGAATATTTAATGATGCAAAATTAATTATTATTATTATTATTTTTATTTTTTAGAGAATGAAGGGTGGAGTACCAACTTGAGACCCACCGCAATAATATCATGTATTTTATAAATTGATGGAATTTACATTACGTTACTGTACACCACATGATTCCGTGCGATACATAACGCCATGCAATGCTCAATAATATTCTCAAAGTAAAAAAGATGTCCCTTGAACAACGTATCATCCTAGCACACCAGATCGCCCAAAGGATGGCGAACGGATAGGAAGCCCCCGCACGTCCACCCCCGCATTCCGCTCTGATGCAGTTCCACAAGGTTGACCCGTTCTCCACCCTAATCCAAGGACGCCTTTCATCACTCCAAACCCGCACTGAGTGTGAACATGAGAAGAAAAGATAGTCCAAATCCTCCACGTCCGGTCCGCATCTGTCACATTGGCAATCATCCACCACCAAAAACTGACCACAACAGCTCTTAGAAAGAATCCTCCCAATGCTGCTTGACTTTGATGGACACTCTGCTCCTCCAAATGATGTTGGCATCCAATTTGGTATCACTGCTCAACCGCCTGTCCTCGCCAGTGAAGAAACGTTAGGCCTTCTTCACCGTGAACCTTCCATCACCCCACACCCAATGGACCCGACCGGCCGATGGACCACCCACCTCTGTCAGCTCCCTCCATAACCGAAGGAGTTCCTCCACCCTACGGAAAGAGAGCAACGCGAATAATTGAAAATTCTAGTTGTCTTATTCCTGCATCCCGCTGGCCACATCTTCTCTTTCATGAACAATCCCGGAAATCGCTCCCTCAACACCCATTCCCGGTCCAGTTCGACGGTCATCTCTGGAATGATACTCATGATCACCTGCCACAAGCGACCTCCAAAGAAAGAGTAGTAACGTAGATATTTTGCATGAGCCAACAGACTAGGTCCTCCGAATGCCCCCATATTCTAACGACCCACTTTACCACAAGTGCCTTGATCATCTCCCCCAATCTCACAACTCCCAAACCTCTCAACCTCTTTGTTGTTGTGACCTTACTCCAATAAGCCAAGTGAGAGCCCTCTTTTATTTGCCGTCCATCCAACCAAAGAAATTACCACCATCCTCGTACGAATCCCTACTGACAGCATTCTCATTGAGCAAAAAAAAAAAATACAAGTATGGCGGAAAGAACATGCTTCGACAGCACCCGGCTTCACACCCTTCGATAGCGTAGACGTCTTCCGACCTGCCAGCCGCCTCTCCAACCTCGCCATCACGGGTCTCAAGTCGCAAGCCCGAAGTCATCCCGCCACAAGCGGAAGCCCAAGATACGTGATATACAGAGCGCCAACAGGGCACCCCAAATTGCTCGTTGCCGCCTGTGATTTCTGCCCAGACATCCCAAAAGGCACTACCATGGATTTCTCTCTATTAGTCCGAGGGCTTAAAATGTCACTAAATATGCCTAGGGCGAGAGGGCATCTCTCTGTCAGATCCCTCTCTGCAGCTGAAAGAAACCTCTACTCTGCATCTGAAAGAAATCTCTATTACAATAGCAACGAATGTCATATTCTTGTATTTAGCAAAGAATATCATGTACACATCCCTAATTTGGAGTAGGAAATCACGTACTTGATCTCTCTAGAATGCGATTTGTCCAAGATGACTACAAGTCAATGGTAAGAATATGCATCTCAGGGTGACAGGGTATGCTAATTAGCAATAACAAAGTTCACGATTTGTTTAGTCAATTATATACTCGATGTTAAAGCTGATTCATATAATGATATATAAAATGGTGCAGTAGGAAGTACTTAGAAACCACATGAAAAGAGCGATTTATGTTCCCAACTGATATCCTCCCTCGGATCTTCTTCGATCGATGAGTTCGACCACAATGAGATAGTTGACTAATGCACATCTAGAGATCAAGATTCGAGGTTAAAGATTAATTTCTATATTAAAGCTATATTGCATTACAATACATTAATCGATGTTACACTACGCACGAAAACATATATTCCATGATGTTGTTCAGTTCATACACTATCGAGCCATCCTATATATAAGTCACAATGATAGCTACAAAGGCAACCATGAAGATAGGCAGATCAAAAACAACCAAAGATACCAACTTTACTAGAACGAATTGGTTTCGAAAGCAAAATGCACATGATCCCCCATGCCAATAGGAACTGAGGAGCTTCGAACCGAAAAGCATCTCCATTACAAGAGCAGATCCTCTGTTGTATAGCCGGGATCTGCTGTAAATCTGGACAACGCCCCGACCGCTCGATCAAGATGCCGTGCGAACCGCTCGATCTTGATCGAGAGGCCGGGGCACAGTTCGGGTTTACACCAGATTCCCGTTGTACAATAGAGGATCTGCTCTCCTCCACTACAACAAATGTACCGATTGTTAATGAAGATGGACATATGATTAATATCGACAAACAAAATCCATCAAGGGCATAAGTCGGCGTTCCCCCCCATACTGGGTCACGCTGGTTGGGGTTGGGGGTAACCCCGGTGGCAGATGCAGATGCGGAGGTCCTAACAAAACAGTTGGAAATGTCAGAGATCCAGGAAGCTGTTTTTGGATTGAATCCAGATGGATGCCCGGACGCGGATGGATTCCCCATTTTTTTCTACAGGGAATTTTGGGATTTAATCGATGAAGAGATCATGGAGGTTGTGGCTGAATTTGAAGAGGGAAACTTTGGTTTTGAAAAAAGCTCGTTTATCTTTCATCTGCCAAAGAAGGAGACGACAGTGAAAATCGAGGACTACAGGCCTATTGCGCTATCCGATGCGATTTACCTTATAATAGCCAAGGTATTAGCTAATCGTCTAAGAGGGATGCTGGGTAAGATCATATCTCCAGTTCAGAGCGCCTTTCTACCAGGGAGGCATCTTATGATTAGTGTTGTTGCAACTTCGGAGATTGTATCGGATTGGTGGCAGAAGAAAACAAAAGGGGTGTTGTGGAAAATAGATTTCTCGAAGGCTTATGATTGCATGAACTGGCGTTTAATTTGGGCCTCCCTGCACAGAAGAGGATTTCCAGAGAGGTGGATTTCATGGATGAAACGATGTATTACAACAACATCCAGTGCAGTACTTGTTAATGGGCAGTCGAAGGGTGGTTTCTTTCAGCCCCAGAGAGGAGTTCGGCAAGGCAGCCCCCTGGTACCTTTGCTCTTCGTACATGTGACTGATGCTCTAACAAACATGGTGGAAAGAGTAGTTGCGGGGGCCTCTGCAGCGACTTCTCAAGAGAAGATATTTCTATTTCCATTCTTCAATATGCAGATGATACAATTATTTTCGCTGAAGGTGGAGCGAACAAATGCAGAGTTTTCTTTACGATATTGGACCTTTTTGGAGATATTTATGGTTTGAGACTGAACAGGGATAAATATGAATTTGCTTCATTTGGCCTGAGAGAGGGGGAGTTTGAGGCATGTGCGAGATGGATGAGATCCCCACGAAGGAAACTTCTGTTTTGCTAGCTTGGTGTGCCGCTGGTGGCAGGTCGGATGCGCGCTATGAATTGGCGACCGGTGATCGAGAAGTTGGAGCGAAATCTTTCTGGGTGGAAATCTGTCTGCCTATCTGGGGGGGGGGGGGTAGGTTGGTGCTACTGCGTTCGATGCTTTCGGCGATCTCCATCTTCTTCCTATCATCACGTTTGGTACCTGTGGGTGTTAGAAAGAGACTTGAATCTATCATGGGACGATTTTTCTGGTAATCATCTACTCAATCATGTGGCATTGCTTTGGTAGACTAGAAAACGGTGACACGCTCAGAAGAGGAGGGTGGGCTTGATTTGCGAAGTCTAGAAGAGATGAATAGGAGTTGCTTGCCAAGGGGTCATGCGCATTTGAAGGGACAGCAGGAGTTTGGTGTGCAACCTCATTAGAAGGATCTATGACCCTGGATTATCATTCCCCTCCCTGAGGGATCTTGATGCCACATCGTCATTCTTTTGCGGGGCATATGCAGTGTGGCACATGAGATACGTCCTCTTTTAAGACTGATGGTTGGTGATGGAATTGATTTCAGATTTTGGAAAGATGACTGGAGTGAGAGAGGAATCTTGGCAGGGAGATTTCCGCGTTCGGTGGCACTGGTGGAAAATCCAGATTGCTCAGTGGCAGAGTTCTAGGATGGACAATCGTTCTCCCCACGTTTTAGATCCTAGACTTTCAGATCAGTGGTTGGGGGAACTCGCGACTCTTCTTGGCGATCTTGAGGAGGTTCGGGAGCCCAATGTTGGACGGGATTGCTGAACCTAATGGGATGGCTCTTTCTCAGTAAGGAAGGCGTACAAGGCGATAAGGGGAGTGATGGAGTTTGATCCAGGAGATTGTGAGGCAGATTGCAAGAGCATTTGGAAGTGGAAGGCTCCAACTCGAGTGAAAGTCTTCATATGGATCTTCAGGAGATGTAGACTATTGACGAGGGAGAGATTGTCTCATTTCAACCAAGGCGTGGACCCTATATGTCCAAGATGCTTGGAAGGTGTGGAGGATGTTGACCATCTTTTCTTCACGTGCGGTAGCTCATTTGAGATGTGGATCCGTTTAGGTAACCGGGCGATTAATATGAGCACCTCATCTAGCTTTTGGAGATCCGTAGGGGCGGAGAAGAGCGGAACGGAAAAAGAGAGATCGAGTTGCCTGGCGATCTTTTGGGCGATTTGGTTGGCACGGAATGAAGTAATTTTTCGACACGGCAGGTTCCATGTGGAGAGTGTTATGGCACATGCAAATGCGATGGCTAAGAGTTGGGCAATATAATTGCTATTTTCAGTTCAAATATAATAAACTTGTAATATGGTTTGGTGATAAATGGTGAAGTTTTTGGACACTCACCTATATGGTGTAGGCCTTTTTTTTCTTTTAAAAAACAAAATCCATCAACGGACGATAATCAATTGGAATCGTAAAGAATTTAGCATGCAAGGTGAACTTTTTTATTAAATATTTATTAATTAAATTGTAATTAAATAAATAGTTAAGAAAAATTATATTAAAAAGTAGCCATCAATCTAGAGACGTGAAGGTGCATGCGTCGGCAAGAAATCGATGAAGATAAAATAGTTTTGACAGGTCGTTCTTCATGTAACAAGATTCGGATTTGAATAATACTTTTTGCTGTCTTTATTTACCCTGAGATAATTATTCCAGATACCTTGAGTCTCCTGGGCAATAACTCCGACATTATTTATCATTAATACTATTTTCTCCTAAAATATGTAACATTGACGATGCCTCCACATAAGAGACCTACCATGCAGAGACTCTTATAAATGAAGAATCGATGAAGAGAAATCTGTCAAGCATCTCCTTAGAAACTACTCTTCTATAATTATTAACTCCAATCTTATTTATCCAAATTTCAGTTTTAGCCTTAAGGGTGCGTTTGGTTGGTGGATTAAGGAAGGTTAAACTGGTAGAGGGTAAACCGTTTTTGTGTTTTGGTGTTTGGATAGAGGGTTAAACTAGGGGTGGGTTAGATGTGGGTTTGGGGTGATATGATTGTATTGGAGTTTGAAAAAGTGAGTAGTTATTGTGATGTGATTGTATTGAAGTTTGGAAAAGGCAGTAGAAGTGGAGTAGTTTATAATTTTTATATGATATGATGGTATAACATATTATTTTTTGACAGTATTGATGATGTAAAATCGATTTATTTAATTTTTTTAAAAAGGAATAAAGTGGGGCCCACGGGGATAGAGGGGATGTAGATTAAGGGGGTAAACTCCTCTAACCCGCATGTAACTCGCGAACAAACGCTACCTAATAGTTTCTCCGAGGAGAATAATTTCTCGCCTGTACCACTCTTCCCCCATAGCTCAACCGCTTCAAAGCTCTTTGCCTCCGTCATTAATCTTACTTCATACTCTCAAATCTCTTAAAATGCTTCTAATTTTCTTTTCGTTCGTCGGAGCTCTCTGTGCTCGCAGATTACTACCGTTTCTTCTCTTGTTTTCTTTAAGATCTCTATGAACTCCGGCTCCTTCCGCCGGAAGATTGACGGATTCATCAGCAGCTTATTGTTCTTCTAAGAAGAGCAGATCCTCTGCAGTACTGCAGAGGTCTGCAGTAGAATTGTGGATTATCCCAACAGTTCGATCTTAATCGAGCGGTTCGCACGAATTCCGTAGTTTTGTGGACCCTTATCATAGAGAATTTGTGCGAACCGTTCGATCAAGATCGAGTGGTTGAGATATCCTCGGTTCTACTGCAGACCTCAGAAGATGATGCTCTCCTTTAAAGTTCCTGTTGCCTCCGGCTTTTACCAAAACCATTATACAGTCCTTTGATATTCTTATCTCGGTTTGGATTTGCTCAGTGATTCAAACTTGAGTCTTTTCCAACTAATCGAGTCTACGGTATAATACATGCAAAAGATCCAGGTGGGGTTGATTTTTAATCAAGATCCTCGTCGTCAGATTCAGTAAACAAGCACAGGCGTCACTGATAATTGAGGATACACAGTACAGCAAACTGATCAACTGTCCAAGTTGGTAATCACCTCTATAATACGTAGATAACCACGGTGTCTGATAACAAAACGTGTGGATCTAGTGGGAGCATCGACGGTAGAAATCCAATCGACCTGTGTACCCCACGTACAGATAAGCTCGATGATATAAAAGACCACGAACATCACAATCAATCGGACCATCTCCTTCACTGCACCTCACCTAACCTCCTTTGACCACCATCAATGGTGTTACCCGCTAACATCCTCATTAAGTATTGCTATTCGCCATGAAAGATCACACTGCAGCTGCTTTGGCTCTTACGGAATCACTTGTTATTTGATCTCCACCATCTCTTTGTGCCTCTCTCCATTTGGATATTGTTCTGCAGGGATCTGGGCTACTACTAGGGGGAGAAGATGAACTGGATCAGTCGCAAGATGATGCTGTTCGAAGTAACCTTCGGGGCGTACAGTGGCGAGCTGTGGGAGAGGACTCTTGTCTGTATCCTTTACGTTTACATACATACATACATACATACATACATACATACATATATATATATATATAGGGCAAATCCTTTGAGAGTCAAAAATTAGTGAGAGCATGAGAGGAGTGATTCTGGACCACAAGATTCTGCCAGGAGAGAGAAGAGAAGATCTTGTGGTCCAGAATTACTCCTCTCATTCTCTCACCAATTTTAGCTCTCACATGATCGACCCTATATATATATATATATGGTATTTGCTTTGATGTTTATTTTTTGATGTTGTTTGTTGCCCAGACAAATATGAAATGGATCGAGTTTATTTAACACAAGCAGATGCCCTCGCCTTCTGGCTCCTCTGGCTCTTGTCCAAGGCTGTACTGGGTCTTGCCACGGGTATCTACGAGAGGTATATTTGATCCTTAATTTCCCCTTGGAGGAAATTATTTGTATTTGCGATTATAAGGGCGACCTATAAATATAAGGGCGATGGAAGCTACTGAATGAAAGAAAAAACGACCTATAAATACATAGGGATATTTTTCATAGATAGAAGATTTAAAATACTACAAAATTGGTTTTTTCTTTTCTGATTGGCTTCCCTGAAAATAATAATAATTAAAATAAATAATATAAGTAATTAAATAAATGAGGATCAAAACAAAAAAATGAGGATTCAAGTAATTCTATATATAAGTAATTATATGTAATTTTACCCAATTGGCTTCCACGAAAACAAGCGAACGCGGCAATGAACGGACCAAGCTCGCGCTGAAAGTTCGCAGCAATTGAAGACATGAGGAGCTCGACGGTGTTTTCTCGATAAATACACGAACATATTGCTGCCCTCCTCCAAGACATACAAGCTGCGGCCGTCATTGAGCTCTCCTCCCAAATCCTTGGAGTAGATGGAGAAGGTTTCCTTGGAAGCAGTTCACAATGCCTTCCTCTTCCTCCTTCCGATCGTCGGCAATTTCTTCATGCTCTGCAGCGCGTGGGACGCCGTCTGGAAGTCCCCTGGGGATGCCGGGACGGTGACCTTCGTGTTGAGCTCGTTGGTCACCGTGGCCCTCTTGCAGTGGTGCATGCATCGCTTCGGGAAGATCCCCGAGGAGAGACGTCGGGAGAAGGAGATGACCAAGGCCTCGGTGTTTGCTCTGGCCATGGTTTTACTCGTCATGGTCTCTTGCAGGGTGACGGTGCTCCTCCACTCCATTCCTCTCGCCGTCTTCGTATGGACGGTCAGCGCCTCCACCGCTTTATTTGGGGCGTATCTCCTCTTCTTCTTGGAAGACCAGGGAGGGACATGTAGCCATGCCCTTCGAGCCGTAGAGCACAGATCGTCTGTTGGGCATTCCCCTGATTTGCAGCAGGGGATTCTACAGCAGAGGACCAGTCCCTGTGCCGTAATAACTAAGGGAACATGCATGGCGAGAGGATCCTCTGATGCAGCTCCTGCTGCAGCCCTCTGCAATCCATAGGAACCGATTTGATCAAGATCGTGCAGCTCCAGCCCTTACTAAAGAATCTGCTGTAGCAGAGGATACAGGACAGGATCGGCTCCCACATGCATGTCAAAATATTCCCAAATGTTTCTCGTCATTATCTAGATCCTCTGTTGTAATTTTAATAAGCTTTTTTTTACAAATCTCATTCCAAAATCGATCCTTGGAAATTTAATCTTCGATTAATGTTCTACATATCAGTCAAATTTTATTAAAATTTGATGTACTATTGTATCTTAATTGACAAAGGTTTTTTAAACGAAAAACGATGTCAAACCGTAAAGGTCCATATCCAAAAACTTCTATTCACAGGTTTAAGTACAAAAGTTACAGTGACCACGACCCGCGTAGGAGTTCGAATTGTTCTATTACATTTGCGGGATAAAATCTCTCCCCCTCAAAAAAGTAGCTCCATTCCTTACCAGCCAAATTGCTCACAAAACTGATGTTGCAAGCTGTTTCTCCACAATTGTGCTAGTTTCGGATGAACCAATTGGCTCCTAGAACTCTCTACTCCTAAAGATGCAATAGAAGATAAGTTGGTCTCTGCCCAAATCTGTCTCGAGGAAGAACAAAGGAAAAATAGATGCTGGTTTCGGCCCGTAATTTTTTTGTGGTCTGACCCAAGCCCTGGCGCGACCTACTTCCTTTGGGTTGGGCCGGCCCATCCTCAATTGTGGCATGCTTCTCTTTTATTGCTCTTGTTGTTGATATACATTTACTGGTTGTTACTATTCATGCAATATATAAGTCCTCTGTTATTCCTCAATTGACACTTCTCCAAAACATCATCAAGCAATACAAACACATGAAATGAAGTCCAATCGGACTAAAAGAGGGAAGGGGAGGCACAAGCAGTCTGACTAAGACCCGAGTTTAAGACCCGTGCCTAATTGTGGGCTGGGTATTAGGCTACATATCGGGCCACCATTCGAGCCTTATATATGTAGGGTTGCCAAACAGACCGGACCTTGGGCCGGATCGGGTTGGACTGAGCCAAGTTCGAATCCGACCCAAAGAAATTTTGGGTCGAACACTTAGGCACACGACCGACCCAATGATCTTTTGGGTTTGGTTTGGGCCGAACTTCAAGCTGGACTAGATCGACCCAGTCCACTACCCATCACTAGGTTACACCATTGAAGCTTTTGAACTTTAGATAACTTTTTGTTATCCTTATTATATGATTATTGGAAATGGAGTGTGTAACATTCATACTTTTATCATATTAAATTTCTTAACTATATCCAAAATAGATATTAATTGAATAAAAAATGACACAAGTAAAATGATTTCTTATAAAAGATACAACTTGTATACATAATGTTAATAACCCATAGCTTTACGCACATGAGTGGGGGTTAATAGTGGAAGATTGTTCTAAATCAGAATTTCGATAGGCACGTAATAAAACATACCCGATTTTATTGGGATGATCGTGTAAAAGCTACAAACTTTGAATTTTTTTGAGTTGCATGAGTATTAAAAATTGGGAGAATGCAAATTATCGTAGCAATCAAGGTTTTAAAAATCGAACTAAGCGTTGAATCAATTAATCTTTGGTTTGGTCCAACCGAGTTGCACTGTTTGTCAAAATCAGTTGGATCGGTGATGATGTCAGCATTATATCATCATTCCTATCGACACAGAAAAAATCAGATCGTGCTTAATTAATTGATCCAACCGGTCGAACCGATTTTTTAAAACGATAAAATCGAATACATATATGTAAGTATGCACGTATATGTCAATAGAATAATCATTTAAAATGTCAAATGTTTTAATAAAATAATATGATTGTCTATTTCAAATAAAACTCTACAAAAGATAGCCATGTTTCTAACATTTAATTTTATATGAATACAATATTGTAATCATTTATGTTTAGTTGCTTCTTGAAAAGTACTCCAAGGTCATGTTCGGCTTGGGGGTTAAATCCTCCTTAGGGGGTAAACCCCCACCCCCACAAACCTCTCTTTTTCTTTCTCTTGTGAGGTCCACTTTTTCTCTCTTTTTTAATACATTAAATAAATCATTTCTCTTTTATTTAATCCAAAAAAAATAAGATATTAAACCATCATATCATCAAAAAAATATAAACTACTCAACTCCTACCAACTTTTTCAAATTTCAACACAATCACATCACAATAACTATTCATTTTTACAAACTTCAATACAATCATATCACAATAAACCCACAACAAACCACCCCAAGATACTTATATCTTCACATTCATCGGAAGCGGGAAGATGCTTATAACCAATTAAGAGTGTCGCTAATTATGCCAGAAACAAGAGAGCATCCAACACATGTGGGCACTGAGATCAAGAGGTCTCCTATATTTCCCTTTGCCATAGATACCAACGATGATGAGTGTTGCTGATCAAGCAGGTTTTGGTCTTGAAAGGCCTATAACTCCACACCTCATGCGCCAGTCCCTAGACGGAGCGGCATGCTGCGAGAAGCGAGATAGTCAAACAGGTGAAGCTCAGGATTTTCAACCTGGTCCATCTCACGGAGAATTTCGTAATCTTGGCATGTGTTATGTGCATCTCGATGGGGGAGTGCACTGTAAGAGGCCAGAATGCGAATGCATCGAGCAGCCCGACGAAGTCATTGAAGAAGGGCAAGATCATTGCCACCATCGCTGTTATCACTACGAATGTCGTCCTCCAAACCAACCGGAGATGGGTTCTTTGAATAGGAGCCTGCGGAGAGAAGGGGGCCACTGCACGGTAGCATTGATGCGAAGGCGTCTAGAGATGAGCATGGTCGGGTTGGACCGGACCCTGAAGGGATAAGGTCCAAGTTCATGTAAAAACTTCATGTCATGGTTCGGGTTTAGGCCTGCAATTTTTTTTAATTCGACCCAAATCTAGTCACGGTCCAATTCTTATGAGCCGAGCTTGAGTCAGACTGATCCATCTCCACCTATTATAGATTATTAACTTTGAGTTTTTGTTTAAAGTCAAACTCAATTCAAGTTAGACGAGCAAAAAGTGTACTTGTGAAACAACTAAAACTCGATTCTATCGGAGATGATTTCTTATTTTATATAGGTCCACTCAATGATAGATACCATAAACGTCCCTCATTACATAAATTGAAAGAGTCGACTAAAGTTACACAGTTAACAACAACATGTGCGTCGCGCACTTCAGGTTGGGCATAATGCCCATATTTGATAAAGATTCAATAATAGAAAATACTCTGATGAGAAAAAAAATAAACACTAAAAAAATTCAAGAATAACCATCAGAATCTCTACCATAAAATAATTAAGAAAAATGAATTCCGAAATGAAATACAATGACTATCAACTCATATGTCTCACACCTGAATTTCTTAATTTATAAACATTGTATAAAGACAGTATACATGAACATAATTTGCATGCAACAGATGAGAGTTTTCAGGCGTGTAGGATACGGGAAGGGCTCAGATACTCTTCGAGCTAGGCCTTGAGCCGGATCAGGTTGGACCGATCCAAGTCCGAGCTCGACTCAAAAAATTTTGAGCCTAAAAATTGAGCTTAAGCCCGGCCCAATGTTCGTTGGGCCTTGAATCCGATCAGGCATTTTAAGTTGAGCATCGAGTTCGGCCGGATCGGTCCAGCCCAATGCTGATTCCTAGAAGGTCGAGGCAAGTTCGGGGAAGAAGGAGAGGGGGTTTCGTCGGGAAGAAGGGGTTGCCGTTGTTGCCGCCTAATTTGGACAGTTAGGACCTCTTAATTATACCATTTTTTTAATAAAAATCTGATTTAAATCAACTTAATGACAATCAAATGAAGGAACAACACATGATAAAAACCCTGACCTGAGTTCCCGATTTTTTATTTCATTTTGATAATTTTCAAAAGCAATTTTTTATTTTATTTCATGGAGAAAGCTTCGTCGTTTCCCCCCTTCTTCATATCACAAGCTTTTACACACATCTGTTGTGCAAACAAGCAAAGTGACACAAACGAAAAATCGGGTGCACCTACTCGATTTTATTCTAGTAAAATTTCACTCTCCGGTCCGGTTTCACCGTGGTCCCATCGAGTCTAGAGGGCGTACGGGTCGCGTACCGTGTGGGGAGGGTGAAGGGCACTCGCAGCAAGGTTTTTGAAATCGAACCGACATCGAACCGGAAACCTTCCTGAAATGGTCAGATCAGATCGAATTATGTAATTAAATCGATTCAACCGGATGATGATGTCATCATTATTTAAAATCAGATTAAACCGGACCGGTAAAAAAATAGTTGAAACGGCTAATCAAACCGAAATGAAATAATATGTATATATATATAAATATAATATACACTTAATATACTTGAAATATATATATATAATACATAAATAATGTATATATTTCACACTATGCATAAAGTATTTTCTTTTATACCATTAAATATCATACATATCATATATATATTATTGTAAATAAGATTACCAATGCATACATTAAACATTATATTATCGGATTAAAATGAATTAACAGAAAAACAATACCGAATAAAATTATATCAGTCATATGTTTCCCAATCATTATCCAATTACACAATGTAAACATGAACCGATTAAAAGAACAGAAACATAAACACGAGCATAATCCAGAAAGGGTAAAGCAATAAACATATTGCGGCAAATAAAATAGAACAAAGATCAGTTTAGAAGTCACCGAAGCGTCCATGTAATGGACTGTCCTTAGAGAAAATATCGCCCCCACAATACCGATGCGTAGGGTACTGGCGATCTACTCCCAGGATACGACGGCTCACGATCGTTGTCGGCGCACACCAACGGGATCGTCCTCAATTATACCTCAGAGAACTGCAGCCAAGAGAGGAAGAAGATTCGTCCGTGAGAGGAAGAACCAGAGAGAAACGGCGTAAGAGAGGTTTTCTTGTGAGTGAAGAAAAACCGAGTCGAGTAAGGGATATAAATAGAGGGGATGCGCAATAATGGCGAGTTAAATTCTCATTTAAGTCGACTTACCAAATTAATCGTGTGATTAATTTATTCGACTTACCAAATGAAACCCACAGCAAAAGTATCGAAATCCGAGATCCGAATTTACTCTCCCGAGCCCAAGCCCGAGCCCGAGCCCGATCCCGAACCGGAGACCGAGCGGAGCAGAACGCGCGCGCGCGCGTGTGGTCCTCCATTCCTCCTCTCTACTATTGCTACAAGAGCTTGGGGTGTAGACTTATATATAAGTCCACCAAAAGTTTAGAGCTCCAAGGTATGGTATTAAACTTTCACCCAAACTCAATCATGTTTCAAATTTGGGAATTCCCACTTTCCCTCAAACCATTTGGTTTTCCAATTAAAACCAAATCAATATCAAATTATACTTAATAGGTTTTCCAATTAAAACCTATATTAACAATTTCAATACAACAATCCCTCACGAATTCACCAATTTGAAAAAAGATTTAAAAGGATTCAAAAGACTTCTTTCGGTTACCCAAACTTTACTTTCAGTAAAGGTACCTTCCGGTTTAAACCTCTAACTGAGTTTACTACTTTTACTTTAACAGGAAAGAAGTGAATTACGTCTTGAACTTCAGACCTTAATGTTAAAGTATACGGTAGAAACAACAAAGCGTTGTTCTTGATACAATTTTTAGGGTTGGTGCTCTTAAAGGCCATGCACCCTTATCCTGTTTCATGAGTGTGTTCAGGAAAGATCCTCTTCCTTTAACTGCGGCCTACAGTAACACTCATATAGGTGGCGTTCTCCAAGGATGCACTGCTAACATCCTGCCCAAAGGCTTAAACCCATTCAGAGCCTACGCTTTTCCTAAACTTGCAGCTTAAATGGCACTCAAGCTTCCAGAGATAAGACACTCATGCTTACGCATTAAACTTAGAGTGTCAACCAGTTCTCCAAATAGCTTGTTATTACCACATTAAACTTACTTTTTGGGATCTCCACTCAGTTAGGTTGGGTTGCTACTGTATAGGAACTCCCAATGGGTTTTAGTCCCATCCCAAGCATATACTTTAGGACTAAAGATCTATCAAGTCCCTTACTCAACGAATCTGCCGTGTTGTCTTTGAATCCAACAAAATCCACAGCCAACACTCCTCGAGACACCAAATCCCTTAACGTCTTAAGTCTGATTTGTATGTGTCTCCTTCTCTTCTGATTGAACTTTGAACTCTTGATCTTGGTAATTGTGGTTATATTTTCACAATGTATAGAGATCGCAAGAACAGGCTGACCTATCATGAGAATTTCAGACAGACCTTCTCAATATACTGAGATTGAGAAATTTCTCAAGTACCTTCTCAATATACTGAGATTGAGAAATTATAATCCCATCAACTAACCTTGTCAGTTTAAGACCTAAGATCACATCAGCAACACCCCTGTCCTTCATCTCAAACTTGCTACTCAAGAAAGCCTTAGTCTCATTAATAATCATCATATGTGATCCAAACAACAATATGTCATCAACATATAAGAACAAGATAATACACTCATCACCTTTCACCTTGGAATAGACACACTTGTCGGATTCATTAACCTTAAAGCCACATGACAAAATGATTTTGTCAAATTTTTCATTCCACTGCTTTGGTGCTTGTTTCAATCCGTAAAGGGATTTGACAAGCTTGCAAACGTTTCCCTCATTCCCAGGAGTCACAAGCCCATCAGGTTGAACCATATATATCTCTTCCTCAAGATCGCCATTCAAGAAGGCGGTCTTCACATCCATCTGGTGGATAAAGAGATCATATACAGATGCCAATGTTATGAGTATCCGGATTGTGGTCATCCTAGTCACAGGGGAATAGGTATCAAAATAATCGATACCTTCTTTTTGCCTAAAGCCCTTGGCAACTAATCTGGCTTTTTACTTTTCAATTGATCCGTCAGGTTTAAGCTTTCTCTTAAACACCCACTTGCACCCAATAATATAGCACCCTTTGGGTAAATCAACCAACTCCCAAATTTCATTAGCCATAATAAAATTCATCTCAGATTTCATGGCTTCCTTCCATTATTTTGCCTTTAAATGAAGTCATGGCTTCCTTCTAACTTGGTGGATCACCCTCGATCTGGTAGACAACGGAGTCGGTACCCAGATCCTTGGTTATCCGAGGTCTTTTACTCCTCCGTGGCTCAATCTCTTCAGAAAGATAATTGTGTTTAGGTTGAGTCTCAACCCACACATTCGATATCTTTTCCACTTCATCTGGATTAAATCCTGATTTAGAGGCGCCCTCAATGGTCAGATTATGAGGAATCCCAGTCTTCAATGGGAAGACATCCTCAAAGAAGATAGTATCACGGAGTTCAACAATAATGTTGACATCTATGCTCGGTATCTCGGACCGAATTACGAAGAACCTATATGCATAGCTATTTTCTAGATAACCTAAAAATACCGCATCAACAGTTTTATGAACAAGTTTTTTTCTCTTGTGTTCTGTGACTAAAACCTTAGCGAGACAGTCCCACACTTTGAGATATCTTAAACTCGGTTTCCTATTTCTGTAAAGTTCAAAGGGACACTTTTCTATATGTCTTGGAGGCACCCTATTCAGAATATGGCAAACCGTATTCAAGGCTTCTCCCCACATATAGGTTGAAAGTCCAGAACTCTATAGGAGAACATTGATCATGTCAGTTAAGGTTTTATTTTTCCGTTCTGTTATCTCATTTAATTGCGGTGAATATGGGGCCGTAACTTCATGAACTATGCCAAATGATTTGCATTATTCATTTCAAATAAGTTAGAGGTATATTCACCTCATCTATCTGACCTAAGGTGTTTAAGCACTTTTCCTGTTTGTGTATCAGCCTTATTCATAGGTGTCTTTTCTTGCACATATATCTCACATTTTTGAGTTTTATCAATTGTGTATTTAGGGATCAACTCTAAATTCATCATTCTTTTAATTGAATTTAGATTTACATGTCCCAATCTACCATTTCATAGATAACAAGATTCTAGATTATTTACAATATGAGACACAGAACTAGAACATTCAGTATTCAAAACATTCACTTCATTAATGTTTACTGAATAACATCTAATTGTAAATAACAAATCAAAGTTAGCCAAATAGCCTTTACCATAAAAGACACCATGTCTCAGAATGACAACTTTATTACATTTAATGTTTAATTCAAAACCATTTCTAACTAAGATAGAGTCAGATAACATATTCTTCTTTATGTCAGGAACATGCAGCACCCTGTGTAATGTCCAGACACGTACAGAGGAGAACCTCAAGTTTACTTGTCCCGACCCTAGCACCCTTGCCGCAGAGTCGTTCCCCATCTTTACAGTCCCACCGCTGCAGGTCTAATAAGAAAAAAATAATGTTCTGTCAGAACATATATTTATATTGGCTCCCGTATCAATGAGGCACTTATTTGGATCATGCATATGGTATAGTTCAGGTTTTACAGAAACATACCCCTCGCTAGCCCCGAGTCCCCTAGTGATCATTTCACTTGTGGACTCCCGTCTGTAGCCTTAGGTTGAGGCTTCAAAGACGGACAGTCCTTCTTCAAATGGCCAACCTGATTACCGTGACAAGAGAGTTTATTCTTTGCCTTTTTCTGGATCTTACCCTTTGTTTTCATTTTATTGTTATTGGGACCCTTTCCCTTCTTATCCTTGCCCTTCGAGGTCATAAGATTGACCTTAACCTGAATATTAACAGGAAGCATAGGTTTTTGTTTCCTGTGTTCCTCCTCTATGGCAATAACCACCATCAAGTCATGCATATAATTTTCCCCTTTATATGTTTCAGGGTTATACCGAAGTCTTCTCACGACTTGGGGAATTTTTTTATAATGCACATGACCTGAAACTTCTTAGAAGTTTTATTTCGGCATCTCCTAAATCATGGAGTAGGAGTAAAAACTTGTGTGCCTGTTCAGAAATAGACTTCCTTTCGACTATGGAAAACTTTAAAAATTTGGTTACGGAGTATTTCTTAATACCGAGATCTTCGATGTTATACTTCCGATATAAGTCTTCCCATATCCCCATCGCAGTCTGCGTGGATGAACAATATACGTCAAACAAAGTGTTGGATAGAGCCAACAAGATGCAACCATGACATATACGGTCACGTTCCTTCCACTCAGATTGCGCCTTATGACTATCGGGTGAGGGGTTTTCCGCGTCTACCGTAGGTTAATTAGTTTCAAACATCGAGATTAACCCTATTGTGGTTAACTAGATCCTCATTCGTTGTTGCTAACGCTTAAAATTTTGTCTACCGAATTTTTCAGGTATACCCGTCATATCTACCCTCGATTTAAACATTGTTTCTGATATTTTAGAATCGGTTCCAGATATCTTCTCTAAGATTGTTGTAAATAAGATTACCAGTGCATACATTAAACATTATATTATCGGATTCAAATGAATTAACAGAGAAAGAATACCGAATAAAATTATATCAGTCATATGTTTCCCAATTATTATCCGATTACACAATGTAAACATGAACCGATTAAAAGAATAGAAATATAAATACGGGTATGATCCAGAAAGGGTAAAGCAATAAACATATTGCGGAAACAAAATAGAAAAAGATCAGTTTAGAAGTCAGCGAAGCGTCCATGTAATGGACTGTTCTTAGAGAAGATATCGCCCCCACAATACCGGTGCGTAGGGTACTGGCGATCTACTCCCAGCATACGATGCTTACGATCGTCGTCGGCGTACACCAACGGGATCGTCCTTGATTGTACCTCAGAGACTGCAGCCGAGAGAGGAAGAAGAAGACGTTCGTCCGTGAGAGGAAGAACCAAAGAGAAACGGTATGAGAGAGGTTTTCTTGTGAGTGAAGAAAAATCGAGTCGAGTGAGAGATATAAATAGAGGGGCTCGCGTCCTAAAAACGCGACCTTTGTTTTCCAAAATTGCGTCACGAAAACGCATCCTCTCGGATTCCAAAAAACGCGTCTATAATGACGAGTTGAATTCCCATTTAAGTCGACTTATCAAATTAATCGTGTCATTAATTTAATCGACTTACCAAATGAAACCCACAACAAAAGTATCGAGATTCGAATTGACTCTCCCGAGCCGGAGACGGAGACGAAGCGGAGCGCGCACGCGCGCGTGTGTGGTCCTCCATTCCTCCTCTCTACTATTGCTAAAAGAGCTTGGGGTGTAGACTCATATATAAGTTCAACAAAAGTTTAGAGCTCAAGGTATGGTACTAAACTTTCACCCAAACTCAACAATGTTTTAAATTTAGGAATTCCCACTTTCCCTCCAAACTATTTGGTTTCCCAATTGAAACCAAATCAATACCAAATTGTACTTAATAGGTTTTCCAATTAAAACTTATATTAACAATTTTAATACAACATATATATATATATGTATATATACAAGTATTATTTGGATTATATTGTCCATAACATGATAATAGTTTAATTATATTTAAAACCTAATACATATAGAAAGTTGTGTTAGTGTAATTGGTTAGAAGCGTGGAATAAATAATCAAGGGTTATCGTTTTAACTCTTACTATCAACAAAATTTTTAAATAATTTAAACATTAATTATATGTGGTTTAATCGAAGTTGAACTTGATTAAATCGGATAAAAAATAAATTGAAATGGATATATTAATTAAAATTTGAATAATTAAATCAAACCGGTAAAAATCGATTAATAATTAGATTGGTGTAGACCAAGTTTACCGGTCAAATCGGTTGAACCGTCCCATCCCGACCGATTTAAAAACACTGATTCGCGGAAGTTCGCGAAGCTTCCGAGGCAATGGAGTCCGCGACGGCGTGACTAAGGAGATAAGGATCAGCAGCAACGGCCTTCGCGAAGCTTCTTCTGTCTATAATAATCGAGTCGCCGGCAACGTTGCCCGAGCAGATCTGGACAAATGGAAACGGCCTCTCACTGCCACCTCGTGCGCTTCCTCGCGACCTTGACCACCTTCTCCATCTTTGCCGACCTGACCAGCTTCCTCCCACTCCGGTCCCTCTCCTCGGCGACGGGCGCCTGCAGTGATCTGCTGCTCCTCTTCTGCTACGTCCGCGCCTTGCACGCCAACGCTCTCCACCGGGCACCGCCGCTGTTGGGGTCCGGTGCGAGGGCACTACTGTTCGTTGCCTTCTCCTACAGGGTATCCTTTCTAGTCGCCACTCCTGCCATGGATCTTTCCGTTGCCGGGGCCTTTGCGGCCATGGCCACCGCCTGTCTTCTGAGAATCTATTCCACCTGAGAAGGACTGCTACTGTTTTTGTGAGATGGAAGATTTGCCATGTAGCCATTAATTTACTTCTAAGCGCCTCGTTAGAACTTACGTATAAAAAATTATCATCAAAAGAAAAAAAGATCATCGATAAGAAAATATTCCTCTTTAAAAAACTTGTTATCTAAATAAAAACAAAAAATAGACCTAAAGATCTTCGCTTTTAATTGCCTTTGTCGTCCTATTTCTGAAAACACAACAAAAAAGAAGTAGAGTAAGATATTTATGAAAAAAATCAGGAAGATTAACCCCTCAATCAATAATTATTTTTTTTTTTAAAATTCACAAGTAAGTTTTTCTCATGAAATAATTTTGAACTTATTGATATAGAAAACTTAAAAAAATGCAAGTGGGAAAACAAATGGCACGAAGTAGCTTTCCTAAAATGACCATTATTTAATATTACGAAAAAATGTAAAAAAATCCATAAATCCGTTCTTCCAATATCATGTCCCAAAAAAGTCTCCAAAATATCCATTTAGTTTTCATTTTTAAGATTTCTATTGATCTTAATATCTAGAAAAGCGAACACTATGTAATATTAGGTAGAAAATTTAAAAAAATCATAATCCATTCTTCCAATATCGTGTCCTTAAAAAGTATCCAAAATAATTATTTATAGACTTCTACAGATCTTAATATCCACGAAAAGGTGAATAGGTATTCTTATCATTGGACTTTGATTCGATACTTATATAATTTTCGTGTTTTTTTTCTTTTTTCTCGCTATAATCTGACTTGGATAATCTAGATAGTATTTCCTTTCCTTCATAATTAAAAGATGATTCTTAGCATTATTGGTTTTCAAAACAGAATCCTTCTTAAAATTTAAAATCTCTCAGGAAAAAAGAGGTAGAAAATCGCACCCTTTTAATTATATATTTTCTAAGAATTTCATGCATATTTTCAAATGTTGCTTTTGCCCATTATCAGATGTAGTTAAATCCTTGTCAAATTGTTCTAGTTTGTTCCCTATTTGATAACCACTTTTCTATGTCATTTCCATCACTTGGTCCTTTTTCTTCTTTCATTGTAGCATTTATATTTCTTCTTATTGATGGTTTGTACATGAGGGATTTTGCAATGAATAAATATATATTTAAAATTTTAAAATATATATCAATGATTATGCAAATTGTTTGTCATCGTAGATCAGTTTTATTACCATGATTCTGTAATGGTGGGATTGCATAATTGGAGGTTATTTCCATCGTACATCTTGCATACAAAAATCTGTCCTCGCAATAGCAATCAGTTTTTACAAAATGGTCCAAATATGCGTAGAATAAAATTTATAAAAATAAGGAACTTCTAAAAAAGATTAAACCAATTCTTTTTTATCGATCTTGGAGGAAGATCCTCTGAGAGCCATTCGATGAAATCGAGAGAAGCGTTGATCATAGCCTATCTCACACAATCATAGCCATTAGATGATCCCTGTGAAAATGTTCTCGTAAGAGATCAACTTTCCTCCTATGAAAGTTATGATCTTCCTGGAAAAAATCGGGCAAGCTATTTTATTTTATTTGTTCTGTTCATCTGCTCATGAGATGGAAGGCCCATAATTTTATAATGGATTGTCTACTGCAGGCTGAAATGCAACAGATTCTGTAATATCCGTGTGCCTGATCGAGCGGTTTATAAGATTTTGTACTTTTATAGACACATACGTACAAAATCGTGTCAAGATCGAGCCATTCACACCTTCCCAGCAAGGACAGACGATCTGCATCCCATCATTCAACCACCCATGCCCGAGTAAGTAAATAAATCTGTTCGAGAGCATTTGAACGTGGAATTTACACCATAATGTGTGATTGTCGTGTAAACGATACCGTGGACCTCACGTCATGTCGTTTTCGAACGCGTTGCGTGTATTACACGGTATTCTCCAGCTGTTCACATTGAAAGGGAAATCTACCGAAGTTTCGCATTATTTTCCATCTCCATTGTCGGCATTCAAAACAGATAAGAGATTTTTTTTTTTTGAAAAATGGAGTAAATTAAGGACACGGCTTCCAGGAAGGCCCAGGATCTCAAACAATCTAAATAAGAGCTCTGCAGCAGCAGGATGGATCGACACCATCCCCCGGTCCCAATTCCTCCAATGTAATCGACAGGAAGTAGCTGGTGTTGCTCCCCGTGCAGAGGCCTGCTGTAATAAAGAAGGTGGTCGGGACTTGATCGAGAGGCCTGCTGTAATAAAGAACGTGGTCGGGACCAGATCGAGAGGCCTGCTGTAATAAAGAAGTTGGTCGCTCCAATGTAATCGAGCGGTTCACACGAAATCTGTTTTTTTAACTCTTAGGCCATGTTTGATTGGAGAATAGACCTTAGAATAAGGGGTCAATTCTCCTCCAGATACGGTTCCCAGTTGTACGACTATTCCTCATTATTCCGTCTTATTTTACTCTTTTCCTATCTTTATCACATCTTACCTAGCTTTATTTCACCTTGTTCTCCTTATTCCTATTCTTCAGTCGAACAGAGAATACACCCTTATTCCCCTTATTCTTCATCCTTATCGTGCTAATTTCCTACCGAACGGCCCTTACAAAGTGACACCAAACCACGATATGATGTTGTTCAAATCAATCCACGTTATTAGCATCGCACTTACGATATATAGCATTTCGAAAGCAGTGTACACATCCGACGAAGACGATGGAAGACTCTCATTCCTTCTGATCTGCTGTGTGATACTCGCGCTCCTTTATGGGTGCATGCAGGAGCTGGAGAAGCTGCGTGAGAGGGGGTCTCGTAAAGGGGAGCTCCTCAAGGCCGCCGTTTGGGTCCTCGCCGTGGCGCTGAACTTTGCCTTCTGTCGTAGAGCAACTCTCTTCGTCGGGGAGCTTGCGACGGTGTTTTCGTGGTCGATGTTCGCTCTCTCCGGTCTTGTCGGGTTCTACCTTCTCTTCCTCTGAGATCGGGGTGGAACTACTAATATTGTTATATTTTTTATGGTCCTGCTCAAAATTTAAATAAAGAATAAATTATATTGAATATTATCACTAAATGTATACTGTCTTATCGGTAAAGTGTTGTTTCCTTTAATTAATGTACAAGTGGGCACCCGTGCAAAAGCACGGGATATTAAATTTACAAAAGTACTATTATTATTGATATTTCAACATTTTAAGCTTTAATTAAAGTACTAGTGGGCACCCCGTGCAAAAGCACGGGATATTAAATTTACAAAAGTACTATTATTATTGATATTTCTACATTTTAAGCTTTAATTATTGAAATTACGACAAGTAGCTTAGACTTTGAACTGAAAAACTGAGTAATTAAAATTTTGAAAAATAACCATGACTAAGCTTTGCTATATGCGCCACTCGTAATGAAACAACGACATATGTGACAGTTACCGTCAATTTCAAATATAAGGCGCATTTCGCAACAAATAATATTCATTATCCATCATTATATATTAAGCAAATAAAAAAGAACGATGAACTCAAGGATGCCTTTTTAATTTGTAAATTCACGTAAGATTGTCTATCCATGTGAGCAACTGGCCTTATTGCATAAATGTAGTCATGTACATGCACATCTAAGTCTACAAAACTCATCAAAAATATGACAATAGCAATTAATGAAGTATCTTGATTAAGGTTGTGGATCACCGTAGAGAGTGAAGCCAATCGACATAAGACTATCCACTTATCCAACTATGTACTCAACTATATCTACAAACTCAAAATGCATCCAAATGTGAAATTCATGAACAGTATCATAACATTTAATAATTAACTAACTCGATATTTATTAGGAGATGACGATGAATCGAAGTATGCGAAGTTACAATATTGCATAAGATTATCCATATGCGAGCTGAACTTGTAGATTCTCATGAAATTAAAGTAATCATATGCATGCACGTGTAAATCTACCAAAATCATTAATAACATCATTACCAACTAAAAAAGTTACTCGATTGGGGCTATGGATCCTCCGATGAAATCAAGATTGTCGTAGTCATAACAATGAAGGTCAGCTGAGGTGTAATAGAATATCGATTAGGATCTATTAGAAGATAGTCCTAATAGTGAATGTGTAACATTAATTACACATGAAACACATAGAGATTTAGATAAATATTTTATTAACAACACAAAATTTAGAGGAAATTTTGGTTAAGTAACTTTATTTCATATAACAGGTTCCACTGTGTCTTTAACATGGTAGAACTCCAGAGCATAATTAGGTCAGATGAAAGAAGATTTTCTTCTGCAACATTTATGTTGATCATGAAAACCTCGAGAGCAACCTTTTCCATTGCGTAAGAGAAGAGGTAGATGAGACATAAACTTTAAACTGGCAATGTGCATGAATAGCTTTTGTGATTTTGCACTCAAAAACATAGATCCATATACACCAGTACATGTATGAGCTGAAGTTGCCGAGAAATTTGCCATGTTAACCCTACATGAAGAGAAGTCCAACTTCAGCGAATTCAAGAATTTACAAATTCTTAGTATCAAAATGCATATGGGCTAAATCCAATAAAATATTGATGCCGGCTTTGTTGATGATCGCCTCCTATTAACTTTCAGAGGGAGGAGAGGCAAAGGACCAATTCGTCATCGTCGATCATGCTTACGCGAAAAAAGTTGTTACTCATCAACCATTACAGTGGCAGAGATGGAGGCAGTGGAGTGTCGTATCTTCATGCTCAAGGCGGTCCGCCCGCCCAACCCTGAAACCCTCTACTGGGTCTACTCCACCGCCACGATCTCCCTCTCCCCAACAACGACATCCCCTTTGGTAGTAGTGACGTTTTAATGATTTTTAATGTTGAAAACAGTGACGCAATATTTTTATTATATTTTCTGTAGAAAGTAGGTGAAAATACCTTCAAAATGATAGTTTGTGCGTTTTTGGGAGATTTTTAATGAATTAGTTATGAATTTTTGAAGTTTTTACCAATTTTGTATTTTTTATTAATTTTAATATTTTTTATGGGTTTTGTTATTTAATTTTTGTTTTGTTTTGGGCTTAATACGAAAAATATAGAAAAATGTGCTAAAGGTAATTTTTGTTGTATTTTTAGAGGTGCATTTATTATGTACATGGGTTATTATATACAAGGATAGGGGTATATGTGTAATGATTCTGGAAAGCAAGGGGCGCGTATGAAAATATAAGAAAACTACGGGGCTTTTGCGCAAATATGCTAGGCTATCACGAGCTGACTACGTGCTAGTTCCTGCAACGGACCTGCTAGTGATTTGCTGGTCAACCGGGGGTTGTGCGTGAAATTACTCCACAAAGTGCACGTGCCTGATTCGCGCGTGGTTGTGCCTATATGGAGACCTGCAAGCAAATAAGGAAACAAACGAGGGTACATTAGCAAATCACCCTTAAATATCTGGATCCTCTCGTGCGGAGCGCGTGAGAATGCTTGAGCGGTGGCCAGTCGAATTAGCTGAGACGTGTGGCTTAGCGATAACAATTCGATCAGTGAATGATCGAATGGTTCCGATACAGTCTGGATCTCCAAATGTTCTTTACCAAATTCTTTGGCAGGCGGTGACGTCCCTTTGAGGCAGAGGTCTTTGATGTCGATGGCGGAACGATCTCAAGGACTGGGATGTTGCAGCGAAGGTCAGTTCATATTCGATGCTCTACAGGTACAGATGTGGTTCGCCAGGCGGCTGGATGAAGATGTGCGGATCCCTTGAATGTTCAGATGATGTTCATTATTCCAGAAGATTACTCGATCCACGGATCAGTTCCCTGATGATGCGGTGATGCTCCAAATCGATGTGATGGTGATCTGTAACAACCAAATCAAACGTTACAATTAAAACACTTTAATTCGTAAGGATAATACCTGCAGGTAATGACCCTCGATTCGGCTCGTATTGATCAGAGCTTCAATTGTAATGCCTCATTTCGAATTCTACAGATACTCAATACGTCTCCTCCATGTGCGGTTGTATTCGATTCTGCAATTCTGATCGATGGTTTAAGCTCCGATGACGTGAACAACTTCAGGTGAGGTTATCCCCGGATCATTCGGCGTGATACTCGATGCCGTCTCTCGACGAAAGTGTTGTTGCCCAAATATACACCGAATGCGAAGATCGGTGCTCAGATGCTTAAGAGGCACATCCGTTGATTGGTTCCTTTACATGTGCATGCGTCGAAACTCATTATCAGCTTGTTCACCTCGCCTCCAGATAAAAACCTACAGTTGACCAGCGGCTCGAGGTTTGATTTCTCGACCAGGATATTAGATAAACGGGGAAATTGGATAGAGGAGCTCCAAACTCGGATCGAAAACCAATTCGGGATGATTAAATGATTAGCAGAAGTTAGAGAAATGATTATTAACGGAAGAGTGATGATAAGATGAATAGACGTGATGGATTTCACTCTAACAACAGAGGAGAGAAGGGTATAATAAGAGAAGGATGGATCTGACGCAAAGTTCAAAATCCGGGAGATGAAAACAGAATGGAAACGAAAAGCAACAGAGGATTCGAGAAGAATAGAAATAGAAGAGAAGAGAGGGAGAGAAAGGTATCGAAAACCTACTTGGATCGTTGATGGACGAGATTGCCTGAGGACGGAGCTTGTGGCTCCAGATCGTGGCCTCGACGCGCGGCAAACACGGAGACTAGGCACGGCGGATAAGATCTCAACACCGGCAGGAGATCTCGCCGGACTACCTCAACTCTCTCGCTCGGCGGATGCGGAGACCTGTCACCGTTCTCTCTCCGGAGCTCTGGATTTTGAGGAGGTGAAAATGGCGGATCCCCAACTCTGATGGGGTGAAGCTCTATTTATAGAAGGAGAAGGGGATGAACCTGGACGGAAAACAGGGAAAATGAGGTTCCTTGGAGAGCAAGCTGCCGGTTCCCGTCACCGGCAGTGGGTGGCGTCACCGGAGTCAGTTGGGGTTGTTGACGGGCCGGTGGAGAGGAAGAAGGTGTTGGGTTTGGTTGGAGAAGAAGATGAGAAGAGGAAGGAGTGTGCGTGGGGAAGAAGGAAAAGAGGAAAGAGAAGAGGGAGAAGAAAAGAAAAGATGGCCAATGAAAAGATGACATGTGGTAGAGAGGAATAATGAGAAGAAAATGACAAAATAGAGAAAAGACAAAAGAGTTATACAACATGTAAGTATACCAAATAAATACCACACATTAAAATAAATAAATAAATAAAGAGAATATAAATTGTAATTAATTAAATAAATAATTTAAATAAATAAATAAGTAAAGTATTATTTATATAAAAAACTAAAGGATTAATACATTAAATAATAATATAAAGTACGACTTATTGTACAATATACCACACACGGACCCCGAAAACCACGTTTTTCGCATTAACTCCGATTTTAGCGAAACCAGTGTCATTTTGTAGATAATTGAAAAATATAATTTTAGGGTCAGAGTTTGCTCAATTCGGAGTTCATACGGCCGAGTTATGAGGCCCGGACGAAAAAAGTAGCGGCTTCGGGCCTCCGGATTTTTTCGATATTTTAAGTTATTTTTATTTTTATATTTTTATATACAATTTTAGATGATTTTAGGAAAAATAATTAAGTTAATCGGGTTTGCAGTTATTTAATTAAAAATCGAGGAAGTTTCTACATATAGTACATATATACAACGGGTCCAAAAAGCCGAAACTCACTGATTTTATCCGAATATTTTTCTGATTTTTTTAATAAATAGTATTATTTACAAAACTGATTTTAAAAGTGAATTTGGTCATTTTAGAGTTATATAAATAGATATGAACCACGGAAGTCGGCTTTTACGGGTCTTACGGTTATTTTATTTTTGTATCAAAATATTTTTCTAATATTTTTATAAAATAATATATATTTTTATGAACAATTTTTATAAAAGGAGTGTTTTGATTTGAGATTGTTTTGATGATAAATAAAATAGGTGAAGTATTTACATTATGAAAATGGGTAAATTACATTTTTGGTCTTTATTTTCTGAATATTTTTATAAGTTATGATCCTTATCTTCCCCTACTTATTTTTCTGTCGACCAGGTTAATATTGACCTGGTCTCGGGGTTAGGATCAGTTTGTATATTACATATACAACCTTCTTTTTATTTTTATTTTCCTTTTTCTCTTTATTCTTTGATTTTGGATAATTTAAGTGTTAATTATATAATATTAATATTTGTGATTAGAATGTTAAATTAAATGGAATTAGTAGATATTTACATGCATTTTATCAAGGATTTTAGCCAAAATGAAAGAATAAAGGCGATGAATCACGGATTCATCAACACCCTCATCAAAGGCATCCTCGGCAATCCACGCGAGCTTCTTTCGAAGGCATCCTCAGCAATCCAGGCGGAAGGATGTCAAGAATGGGAGCGTTTAGTGGAGGCGGCAAAGGTGACTGGAGGAGGAGGAATGGTGCGACAACCCCATTTCTAGGTTTGGTTTGCATGTAACATGTTACATGTATGGTATAAAAGCAGTAAAATGGAATGATGGATGGAGACCTCCGAAAAGCCGAATTGGATGGCAACGGTAAATTCAGCCTTTTGGAAGGGTAAAAATGGAATGATAGATGGAGACATGCGAAAGCTGAATTGGATGATAAGGGCAAATTTGGAATGCAATGGTCAAAAACTAATATATGTTGGTGCCAACGCCCCTCTTTCATATATAGTAATAGACTAGGATTCAAAATACCACACTAGCATTTTTTTTGTTAAAAAAAATAGTGCTACTCACTTCACATTTCTCCCTCTCTTTTTTGTTTAACAAATTAATTATGTCTTTTCTTTGTTAAAAATTATTTCAAATCAATTTAAATATACTAGTATTATAAGTATAATTTGCTATGAAATGATATTGTGATTCGTTTCTCTTCCATGATTTCTAATTCTCTTTGCAAACGAAATAAATTTTGTTGTTTCTTTTTAATATGAAATTTTTTAACTAAGATTATTAGAAAAGTTGACATTGGAAAAAAAACTCTATATCTTATTGAAAAATGCAAATAACCTTTATGTGGTAAGTTTATCAAAATTTAAAAATCACATTTGAAATCGTTAACTCTACTTAAAAAAATATCATTTAAAAATACTTTTTTTTCATTTTTCTACTTATACATAATATAAGCATACTTGACCACTCCTTGATAAAATTCATGGTTCCGCCCTTGCCCTGCGACGGCAGAGATGGAGTTGGAGATCACAGAGCTCAAGAGTGTCAGTTAAAAATCAAGCAACCTACACGAGAGGGCAGATTCTCTGCTGTAGTTGATGACTTGATCAGACAACCGAGTGTTGTGGTGCTTTTATTCCCGTAGTAAAAATTTCAACTGTATGGAATGGATATATGATTATTTTATACAAATCAAAACAGAATCAAATCTAAATATTTTCATTTTACCTTAACGGTTAAAGATCCGGTGCTTTTTTAATTGGTTTTAAGCTTCTTACATGTTGACTTTTCTTTTGACCGTTAATATAAAATAGCAATACGAATCTGATATGAGTAAAAATTATATATATATATATTATATATATATAAATATATATATATATATATATATATGGGTTTAAGGAGCCTACATCAGACTACGCAGGAAACTCCCTGCAAGAGGGCTCCCCATCGTCCGATCAAACTCGAATTCAACAGTGGATCACGACTGCCTCTTTCACAACCCTCTTCCCGCACGCGGTTCGTCCCTCCACGTCCCTCTTCCGCGAGCAGCCTTTCCTGGGATTCCATTGGTGGTGCGTCCCTCCTGCGAACAGGCTTCCCTGAGGTACCGCCCTCCTGCGATTCGTCCCTCTCCCCACCTCCTGTCCACCTCCTGCGAAGCCAACTTGGCTACTCCCACCTCCCTTCGGCAGTCCTCTTCCTCCTCACACCTCCCTCTAACAGGAGAAACCTTTCTTGTGGTTCTCCTCCTCCCACCTCAGTCTCATGCAAGCAATCTGCACACGTGCCCACCTGCGCTACCCGGTGGTTCCAACCCATCGTCATTGCCGACCAATTTTCTCAAGCGTGCCATATTCAGATTTGTCCGCATCGTTATTTAATCCCATTTCCCCACTATTGTTTTTGATGCACTTTGGGTCAGGATCTTATTGATCTGAGGTAGACCATGGTGTTGTTTAAGATTTGACACGTTGTCTAATATGATAAAGACAACATATTACGGAATTACCTTGGAATCTTGGAAAATTGGCACATGGAAGATGCTACTTATGTTCTTTCAAAAAAAAGATGCAACTTATCCAAGCCCAAAACTATTCACGTCAGAGAAGTTCAATCAAGAAATAAAAAGAGGTCATTCCATGTATTCTAACTTGTATTGGATTGTATTATGTGGGTAGTATCAGTAAGCTAATCGATGGAGATCATGATAGAAATACAATGTAAAGGTAGGAGTTGTAGTTCTAAATAACGATTTTTACAATGTCTCAAATAGAAGGTACTTATTTATATTGCAGGGTGCTTTTATGCATCAAGCATGTCTTCATTATCACTACCTATTTGATATATTTTTACATACAAGAACACAATTTGTGCAATTTCTTCATCTGATAGACAATGCCAATATTTTTTTACACGCAGGAACACAATTCATGCAAATGTAAAAAAATGGAGAAGCAAATTTATGGAATGTAGAAGCGACTTGCGAGAATCGAGAATCGTCTTTTTTTATTTAACCCTTGTAATTACAATTGCAATATTGATTGCAGTCAATGTTATGTGACATTACCACTTCATTTTCTTCAAATTTGCATTTTGATTATGACAATGCATACTGTGTCAATTTTATAATTAAGGTAATTAGGTTTATGATCTGATCGCAAAACTTGCCAAAATAATGCATATTGTATTGGTTGGATGCATAATGGTAATTATATTAATTCTTCTTACAATAATGATTCTTCTATACATTTTAATCACTACAGGAATTGGCCCAATTAGGGACGACAATTAGCGACGGTTTTTGAATGACCGTCCCTAATGCCTCTTTTTAGGGACGGTCATCAAACAACCGTCCCCAATAACCACATTATTGGACACTGTTTGCGGACTATGGTCCCTACTGTATTAACTCAATGGGGACGGTCACTAATGACCGTCTCCTCTGCCTGAGTCATGCCACTGGACGTTTTCGACCCTTCTGGAAGGGCTTGGGGACGGTCCTGACCGTCCCCATTGTGCCTCTGTTGGCGTCGCCTCTAGCGATTGGACCATAGAGGTTTGATGACCTGAGCATGGGAGCTTTGGCTGTTTCGGCGGCATGGGAGCTTTGATGACCTGAGCATTTCCGGAGGGCTCTTCATGAGGCTGGTCGATTGGCTCTTTTTCAGGAATGTGCGCACTGTTCTCCACTTCGCTTGGGGTTTGGGCGTGGTCTCCTGATGACCGACCTGAAGGCTAGGGTATGAGGTACAGAATAGGTCGTTGTGACCCAAGCGATCAAGCCGTGTCAATCAAGAAAAAGATCGAACCGCTAAATAAATCAAAGATCAAAACAAAACGTGAAAGCGGTCCCGCTATGAGATTTAACCTGGTATAGCACCCAGGGTCGAACACAAGGAGCACGGGTTGGCCAAAGACCTACGAAGTAGTAAAAATAAAATTAGAATAAAAAGACAAGTATTTTTAGTGGTTTTTAATGATTTTTATATTTTTTTGTATTTTTAAATGTGAAGAAAATAAAAGAAACACAAAATTAAGCAAGCTTCAACTAATTATTTAATGTGTCAAAAATCAAGCAAAAATTCAAACAAATATGTTTTTTGTTTTTTAGGTTTTTTTAGTGTTTTTGGTGAATTTTTTGAGAGTTTTCTCATATGTATTTTATTTTCTAAAAATCAAACAGTACTAAAAAGACAAGGTACTGTCCAGCCAGGCCCAAAATCCAAAGATAAAATATCTAAGGATCTCAGAGGGACTTGGAGGTAATTTTCCTGTATACTAGAGAAATAAGGAAAATTTGAGCACCAAAATTATTGTTTTTGGGTTTTTAGATTAATTATTATGATTTTATGAGTTTTTAGGTATTTTTGAATTTTTAGGGTTTTAATCAGTGAAAAATAGCCAAAATTGGCTAGAAATCAAGAAACACAAAAGAAACAGTACCTAATTTTTATGGAATTTTTGAGGGGGTTTTTATATTTTTTGGGATTTTTAATTCTAGACAGTAGCTAAAAATAGAGGTTTTTGAATTTTTACAAATAACAAATAAAATCAAAATGTCCTCAAAAATTCTCAAAATCCTACAACATGGCAGGAGCCCATGTATCAAATTTCATCGAATTTGGAGGTGATTTAATATTTTATTCAAAAATCTAAAGAGGGCACTGTGCACAGGGACTTAAGTGCAAATACCCGAAGTTCTGGGGGTCCAGGTGCAATTTTCCCAGCAAGTCACGCGCGCGGCGCGTGCCTGGGGAACTCAGGGACCTCTTTGTAATAAAACAAGTCCTAGACCTTTTGGTAACTCGTACCAAAAGTCCAGGGGCTGTTATGCAAATATCCCACTAAAAGACGCACATGTGCAAATTATAACACTCACAGGGGCATATATGCAATTACCAAAAGTTTTCATTCATTAACAAACAACCAGAACTACAGGACTAATGTTGCAAATACCCAAACATACACGTGACGACGCACGGTGGCTCACACATACAGGGGCATAAATGCAAATACTAAAGAGCACGAGGTCCAATGTGCAAATAACCCAACGTAAATAAAAAAAACAAAATATTTACAGGACTGAAACGTAAAGCATAAACTAAGAGGGGCCTACGGTAAATTACCCCTTTATTACGTCGACGGCCGGATGTGCGCCACGTAGCAGATCTGACGGTCCTGGACGGAAGCGCCTTTCTCCTTCCGCACGTGGGCCTGATCGACGTCAGTGGAGGAGACACATGGGAAGATCTGACGGCCTCGGGTGCTGGTGTCTCTCTCTCTGCGCTAACGGTTCAGATCGCCCCTCTGAATGATCGGGCGGTGGCTGCTCCTCGATGGATGGATGGTCACGATGCGAACTGGGAGCTGAGGGCGATCGGACGGTGCTCGAGGATCCTGGAAGAACAGTTGGCCGGCGAGCTTCGCCGGCCTGGTGTGAGCGCGATGGTCCTCGTCAGCTGCCCTGAAGATCGGAACAGGTCCCGCGATGACGTCCCGCAGCTGGTGGTGGCCTCCGATGGCCCAACCGAGCCCTGGAGGGGCTCCGGCGAGGTCGGCGGAGGGAAGCTCCTGGCCCGAGTGTCGGGAGGCCTCAGATGGCCTCCTCTGGTCCTGCAAAGAGGTCAGAAGCTTCGCGGGTCGAGGGCAAGTGCCTCGACCCGGTTAGGTGGTGTGGAGGTGGTCTGTGCGTCGGGGTGAGCAAGCTCCGGCGAAGCGACGGACGGTGGAGCTCGAACCCCAGCTCCTGTGCGAGCTGGGTTGGATGGGTGTGTGGAGAAGGTGCGCGGAGGGATGGCGAAGATGATGACGGGTTCCGATGATCGAAAGGATACGCGAGATGGCCGGAATCAACGAAACACGACGGCGAACCGATTTGGGGCAAAGTAGAAATCAGACGAATAGGAAAGCTAAGTGATTACCTGGGTGGCGAAGTAGACTAGGCTGGAGCTGAGGTAGCTCCCGGTCGTAGCCTCGAAGGTCGTCCGGTCCTGAGGCTCGAGCTCCTGCACTGGGCGGAGCACGGCGGCGCTACGTTGCCGGATCGATGGTCCGGCCACCCCCTCCCTCGCTGCTACACGGGCAATCGAGAGCTGTCACCTCAAGGACTGCTGTGGAGGTCACGGGATGAAGGTGGAGAGCCAAAGATGCGTGAAAACGGGGCGGAGCTCAGACTATATACAGCTAGGGGTCCGACTAGATGGGAGTCGGGCGTGAAGCTCGGAGCGCGGATCCCAAGGCTATCAGTCGGGCGTGGATCAGGGATGATTAAGGAACAAATGGAGCCCGGGGTTTGGGTTAATGGAGATCGGATCTGTTCGCGGAAAGGTTGAGAAATCGGGTCGGGAATCAGATCCGCAACTCTGTGGTCCAAGGGGGGGAGTTGACCGGGGGGTCAACATCCCCCGTGGACCAATCAGGAGAGGCCACGCTTATTTATTTTGATCTATTTTTTGAGTTAGAAAATGGCCGAATTTCGAAAAACTTAAAACATGAAAATATTTATTTTAATTTTTTCTATTTTTTGGTGATTTTTAATTATTTTTCAAAATAAAAATAAGGTATTACATAATAGGGCTATATATAGGTATATGTACAATATAGGGTTTTTAATTGTTGATTTTTAATTAGTTATTTTTATACATTTTTATTCCTATTTTATATTTTATTTATTATAGAATAAAATGAGTAATAAAAGGATATTTTTATTTTATTTTTATTATTTATATACATAGGGGAAATAAATAGTTATGTACAACTATGTACATGGTATATATACAATGTATTTTTGTTTTTTTAATTTTGTTCTTTTTATTTGATTTTGTTTTGATTCTTTTTATTTTATTTATTTACACTATATAGCATAGAATATTTACAAAAAGTTTAGAAAATAAATAAATTTATTTACAAGGTTAAATAAATAAGGAGGCATGGTCTATGTACATGGTGAAAGGATATTTTTAAACTTTTTTTTTTGATTTTTAAATTTTTATTTTTGTTTTTAATAGTTTCTAAATATATACAAAATATGTTCAAGCATATTTTTGGGTGAGGAAAATATAATTTTATTTATTTACATAGATAATTACACATGAGCCCCTATCTCCCTCTACTTTGGCTTTTATGCGGTCAGGCCCATGCTGAGCCTCCCTTGGGTTAGGTTGCTCAATATTTATTCTAAATATTCCCTCTTTTTTCTTTTTAATCTTTATTCTTTTATTTTTGCATAAAAACATGCTAATTATAGTTTTTTACAAGATGCATGCTTTTGCTAATTTTTCTATTTACAAGTATCTACATGCATTTGCATAGGTTTTTGTAGCTAAAATATAAGAATAAAGAGTGATGAATGGGTATTCATCATCTCCTGACCTTGCTCATTAATATCCTTTTGTGCTCTCAACATCTTGTCTTCTTTAGCATATGGACAGCAACCCGTGCTATGGCCAAAAGAAACACAGCTGCTGCATCTTGGCAGTTGCCATTCAACTTCCACACCAATGTTCTCTCGTTTCCCAGTGAAATAGACAAGGGGAACCGAAGATGGGATGACCTTCGCAGCATGAACAGAAATGCAGAATCTCACATATCCATCCCTCAGTCCAGCAGCCGTAGCGGCGTCCACGAACAAGGGCGTACCGATTAGACTTGCGAGCTTGTTCAGAATGATGTCCGAACAGTGCCCAAGGCTGAGTCCATGAAGACGTACCCATATTGGTAACTCCGATAGAAGGTCGCGTTCAAGCGATATTCCAGCCTCCCAGCGCCTGATTGCCATGAACCGTCCGTGGAAAAGCCACGGGCCTCCTACAAGGATTCTTTGGCAATCTTCCTCCGACGACAATTTTAGGTAGAAGAAACCATTCGGACGGGGGAGAAGCTTCATCTCCCCCTTCGGCTTCAAAACTTTTTCGATGAAGTTGATTAGATGTGTCCTGTAGGGGCGTTTCCCCATCACATAGAATACGAGGGTATGCTCCTAGATGTGGTCCAAGGCGACCGCTTCCTGTGCATCCACAAAGGCGACCTCCTCCCCATTATCGAGAACAGGAGGGGTGAATGCCATCCTTCACGAGGGCAGTGGTGCTTTTGGTATTACCCTGCAAATGTCCCTCCAGGACGGTCAAATGTCTTCATCCAGGATAGATGACGGCGGTGGGTCGGGATTCTGGCGGGGCTCTACAGAGGAGAAGGAGACCTGCGCATGGGGAGGGGGGGAGGGGAGGGGGATTGGAGAAGGAGGGAGGGAAGGAGAAGGATGGTGGGTAGGGTTGGGTTGACGATGGTGGTAGAGGGCTGGAAGACGACGGCGGTGCTTTGGGGTTCGATGGGGGGTTAGGGTTAGGGTTGTCGGGGGGGTTCCGCCATCCAAACGATAGCCATCCCGCATGGTGCTTGTTGCAAAGCAATATGCTGGACTCTAGCATCGAAGCATCAAATTCTCGGACACACACTTACATGTGTGCGTGAACTCGGTCGACACCGGATCACATGTGTATACTCTGCATTGAAACAAGAATGACACGGAGTTGCAGAGCTTGCACATTTGACACAGAACCAATTGATGCTAAGGAAGTATCAGTCGATGGCAATGGTCGTCGAGCTCACATGGCACACGCCGTGAGTGATATTCATGGTGCATAGCACCGCCAGATGCACGGTGGCATCACAAAATGCTGAGTTTCCGGAACGTATTTGGTATATGCCCGAATCACTGAAAGTCGCGAAGACGAGGATGTTCAATAGCTCCAAACACATCCAATGATCGAGTGAATTCATCGACGATCAGCTGAAGGCGTGGAGTGTTTTTAGTATAATAGAATTTAACTGACGTTAAAAAATGGTAGTTTTGTATAGGTTTGAGTTTTTTGTCTCACGTTCTGTAGGTTTTTTGCAAGCAATTACGGCTCGCTGACCATGGATCACGAGCTTATATGGAAGAATTTGTTGCGCGAGATATGTGCAAGTTTTTTTCAACTGCGAAGTTTTGAAAAAAAATAATATCAATGTATCGTGGATAATTGACATTAATGTATGACATGACAACTAATTATCAGGGAAAAATATGCGCAGTTCTAAGATTTACCGTAAATAAATTCTAGAAATAGAGAGCAAAAAGATAACATATAATGTTAGATTGATCATTTATTACAAAGATTTCACGGACATCAGTAGATATCCATTATCCATTCAAATAAGCGGGCGGAAATCCGTCGAAACGGGTTAGACTGGTTTATAACCTGTTAACAATGAATCGGGGCAGGACACAATCGAACAGAGCGGATATCCGCCCCATGCACACCGCGAGACAGACATCTGACCGGCTCGGTTCAACCTACTCGATTTTTTCCAGTAAAATTTCCCTCTCCGGTCCGGTTTCAGCGTGATGTCTCATCGAGTAGAGAGGGCGTACGGGTCGCGTATCGTGTGGGGGAGGGTGAAGGGCGTTCGCGGAGGTTCGCTAAGCTTCCGTCCGTCTATAGTAACGGAGTTCGCCAAGCAGCTTTCTTAAAATGACCATTATGTAATATTACAAAAACTGTAAAAATCCATAAATCCATTCTTCCAATATCATGTCTTAAAAAGTCTCCAAAATAAATATTTAATTTCATTTGTAAGACTTCTATTGATCTTAATATCTAGAAAACCGAACAATATGTAATATTAGGCAGAAAATTTTAAAAAAATCATAATTCATTCTTCCAATATCATGGGCTAAAAAAGTCTCCAAAATAATTATCTATAGACTTCTACAGATCTTAATATCCACGAAGAGGCGAATATGTATTCTTCTCATTGGACTTCGATTCCATGCTTATGTAATTTTCATGTTTTTTTTCCTTTTTCTTACTATAATCTGCGTTGGATAATCTAGATAGTATTTCCTTAGCATTATTGGCTTTCAAAATAGAATCCTTCTTAAAATTTGAAATCTCTCAGAAAAAAGAAGTAGAAAATCACACACTTTTAATTATATATTTTCTAAGAATTTCATGCATATTTTCAAATGTTGCTTTTGCCCACTATGAGATGTAGTTAAATCTTTGTCAAATTGTTCTAGTTTGTTCCCTATTTGATAATCACTTTTCTATGCCATTTCCATCACTCGGTCCTTTTGCTTCTTTCATTGTAGCATTTATATTTCTTCTCATTGATGGTTTGTACACAATGGATTTTGAAATGAATATACATACATATATATATATTATTTATTTAAAATTCAAAGATATATATCAACGATTGTGCAAAATGTCTGTTGTCGTAGATCAATTTATTGCAATGATTCTGTAATGGTTGGATTGCATAATTGCAGGTTATTACTCTCCTACATCTTCCATAAAGAATTTTTTCCTCGTAATAGCAATCAGTTTTTACAAAAAAATCCCAAATATGTAGAATAAATCTATAAAAATAAGCAGCTTCTAACAAAAAAAGATTAAAGGGATTGTTGTTTGTCAAGATCTCGAAAAGTAATCTTAGACAACATGAACGGATCTTCTGCTATTCCAACACATGTTATGACATGCATGAGCGATTACGTAAATAAATTGTTCAGAGCATTTGAATGTGGAATTTACATCATATGGATCTGTTTGGTTGCTGGGTTGGGTTAAGGTATCTATGTGAATAGTAAACTGTGAGTATGATTGAAAAAGTTAGAAGAAGGGGTACACCGGTGTACCCAACAAAGGCTATGTGTATGATTGTCACTTCTGCTCATGTCGTTTTCGAACGCGTTGCGTGTGTTAGACGGTGTTCTCTAGCTGTGCACATTTGAAAGAGTACTCAGCCGAAGTTTCTCATTATTTTCCATCTCCATTGTCGGCATTCAAGATAGATAAGAGATTTCTTTTTAAAAAAATGGAGTAAATTAAGGACACGGCTTCCAGGAAGACCCAGGATCTCAAACCCTCTTGGATAAGAGCTGCACCAGGATGGATCGACACCGTCCCCCAGTCCCGAATCCTCCAATGTAATCGACAAAAAGTCGTCGGCGTTGTTCTCCGTGCAGAGGCCTGATGTAATAAAGAAGGTGATCTGATCAGTCGATTACGATCGAACGGTTCACACGAAATCTGATTTTTTTTACCTCGAGTGACACCTCAAACTAATCCTTAGTTATGATGTTGTTCACATCAATCCACGTAATTAGCTTCGCCCTTACGATAAGCTTGGGTTGTCTGCTGTAGTGGTGTAGAGGATCCGCACTCTACGATATATAGCATTTCGAACGCAGTGTACACATCTGACGAGGATGATGGAAGACTCTCATTCCTTCTCATCTATTGTGTGATACTCGCGATCCATTTTTAGCAATTGTTTTTTACTTTTTGAACAATACTACTATGGATTTTTTCATAACTATACCTATCTAATATGTCATTCAAATTTAGTGAGAAACATAGACTCGTATGCCCTTCATCTTGAATAGGTTAATTATAGCAAATCTAAGACCGTTAAAATTACATGTTCTAAATGGAGGGTATAGGAGTCTCTGTTTCTGACGAAATTTGAATGACATATTAAAATCATATAGTTATGAAAATCCACGATGGTTTTTTTTATAAAATAAAAATTTTGCTAAAAATAGATGTCAAACCATCAAAGTTCAATTACCACGAAAACGAGAAGTGTACAACGAAAAGTGTACAACAGGATGAAAGGACAAATGCCACGAGAGACAAGAACCATTGGTATGATGCACTCGTACGTACATGTCAAACCATCAAAGTTCAATTACCGCGGAAGAAGCAAAGCCGGCAGCCAAGCGCTGCGAGCCCAACAGCAGAGCACCAGATCGGCACGGACATGGTGCCGGAAAGGATCTCAACCACGCGTTGAGCGAAGCTGAAGTTGAGCAACATCGACACTACCCAGATGGCCATGAGGACGACGAAGGCCTCATGGCCATTTCAATAAGATTTCTTACCATTTCAATAAGATTTCTGGTTCGATGTCCGATTCGATTTTGGAAATATTCGCCCGAGCATTTGAACTGTTCAAATTGAAGGTGGAATTTACACCATATGTATTATTGACATGTAAACGATACCGTGGACCTCACCTCACCTCACCTCACCTCACCTCATGTCGTTTTCGAACGTGTTGCGTGTATTACACGGTGTTCTTTCTGTTCACCCATTTGAAAGGGAAATCAGCCGAAGTTTCTCATTATTTTCCATCTCCATTCAGATAAGAGATTTCTTTTAAAAAATGAAGTTAGATTAAATGTCTCATTCTTTCCTTTTCCCCACGTTAGCAAGTATGCGCAGACAGGCTGGACCGACTATCAAGGATAAAATAAATAAATAAAAAATATATATATGATTGCGGATATCCATGAAAAGAAAGTGACAGGAGTATAAAAAGGAAGTGGGAAAGAGATTAAACGTTTGGGATTGCGAACGGATATCCTCCCTCGTTCCAGCTCGTCTCCGTTGACGGATATCCTCCCTCGTCCTCCAGCTCCTCTCCTATGACGGATGTCCGCCTCGACCCCACCTCCTCTTCCTCCCGCCGGTATGTAACTTTACTATATATATAATCCTTCACCGGAATCTCTGTCTTTATGCTTCTGCCGTACACTGTAGTTGACAGCGTCAGTGATGCATTCGTTACAGCAAGAACAGAACTACCAATTGATATCGTCTGCTTCCTGTAATCTGATCTTAGGACAAGAAGGACCATCCATCACTACACCACCGTGGCTTCCAATTTTTCCTGTATTCTTTCCATTCTAGATTCTACTCAGCCAAACCTTGTTGCTTCCTAACTCTGTCCTTCGAAATAGAGCCCGTGCAATTCTTTGCTGAAATCCGATTTCTAGACTTCGTTTTGAGAACCCAACCGTTTAGATCTATGTCTGCATATTGCTTCTTCAGGATACGCAACAGTCCTTAACATAGTATATTGATAATATGTTCATCTTAAAATTAGTCACTGCTATACTATCCGGAAATATTAGTAATGGTAGAAGAAAGTTAGTATTTTGATTGTCCAGATATATCCAGCATGCTTTATTAGACCTTCCTGAAATTCGTCTCGGAGGTTGATACAAATCCTAAAACGAGATAAAAATATATTTCTATGTGGGTGAAGGACGAGACTTAAAACGAAGAAAAAACGGAGTTCTTATCCTTTTGGTGTTATAATCTCATCGGTTAGGGAAGATCGCAAGAGGATGACTGTGATGCCATCTTGCAGAAGAAGGGGAGGCCGGAAAAGATATGTTGTTCTTGAATTTAACGGATTTACAGTGGAGTTATCCATCATGTTCCTTGCAGTGGAGTATTAACCACAACCCTGATGAGTACCGAGTTCATCCCGAAAATGCTAAAAGGGATTGTTTGAGACTTTTTCTTTGAATAAACATTAATTTTTTAACTTTACGCAATTTACAGAAATATCCTTGCCGTTGCGTGCACGGAAAGTTCAATGGTACTTATTTCGAATTTTTGATTAGATGATAAGATCATAAGATTACAGCTGTCCACGAAAATAGCCATTTTATGATCCGAAAATCTGCAGGACGAAAATTCGACACGTTTCCCCCGCGTTCTTTCCGCGTAATCCTTATTTTTTTTTTTTTGGTAAGTAAATGATAGTATAAATCAGAGAAAAAGTTCTGTACAAGAGTTCGGCTCCTTTTGGGAGGCGCAGTCCGGTACCTCTTGCTCCAGGATTTGGAGGGTTATCCTGGCCTCCAGGGGCTCTCTCCGGCATTCTATCGATGGCGATGACCATCCTTTCGTCTGGAACCGGTCACCTAAGGGGTTTTCCTTCGCCGATGCCTACGGATTATAAAATGGCATTATTGTGGACACCTGTCGTCTTATGATCCGAAAATCTACAGGACGAAAATTCGACACGTTTCCCCTGCGTTCTTACCGCGTAATCCTTATTTTTGTTTAAATCCGTCAGGAAGTTTCTCTGATTTGTGTTAATTTTTATAATAATGAAGAAAATCATTATTTTTTGGCTATAAAATCAAACCCAATCGCTAATCTCATCGCATATTTTCAGGATGGTTAACACCTTCACTCTCTTCCAGAATCTGTTCCTAGTATCAAAGAAGGAACCCAACCCCACGTTCCCCATCTCTGCCTCGATAGGATTCAGCTCGGACATTCTGCTCTTGTTCATCTATCTTTCTGCGTTAAAATCCGGGGCTGTAGAGCGCACTCACCACTTCATCTCCAGCACGAGAGCCCTCCTCCTGGTCGCGTTTCCGTATAGGGTCACCCTCGTAGTTTTCCCGGACGTTATGAGCGTCCAGGTGGTCGCCGTGTTAGCCCTGTTGGCCGCGATCTGCCTCCTCAAGATCTCCGGTATATCACTTCCCCGTCCACCAAGGTCTGACGTGTTCCAGCAGCTGTACTGGTGGCGCGTTCTGGGGGCACTGAGTCTCGTTTTGATCTTGGCTGACATGCTGAGATCTTGGTGGGATGCTGCTGATGTGCTCAGCTACGTAACCCTGCCGTGTTGGATCATCGTGGACATGTTGCTTTTGTTCTTCTACGCAGCAGCCATGCACGTGGGTGCATTCGTGGGAGCGCCGTCGGGGGGCGGTTCGCTAGTAGCGGTGGCGCTCTCTTACAGGGTGGTGGCGCTGCTGGCCGTGCCTCCCTTAGATCTCTGGGTGGTCTCGGTCTTCGGCGTGATGATCGGTACCTGCGTCATGGCCATCTATTCCTGAGAGCTAACTGATCAAAGACTACATTGAGACAAATCTTCAAGTTAACACTATACGGGTATCTTTAGTGGATTTGGACAGAGGTTATCCGTTGATGTGTTGCATCTTTGTTGATGTGATTGTATTGAAGTTTGAAAAACACAAGTATTTGCTGTAATATTATAGGATTTAAGTTTGAAAAGTGAGTAGAGGTTGAGAGGGTTTGATGATGTGATTGTATGAAGTTTGAAAAAATAAGTATGTGTGGTAAATTTATTGTATTAAGTTTGAAAAGTAAGTAAAAGTTAAGTGTTTTATATTTTTTAATTGGTAGATGACATGTTATTTTTTTTGTTGAAATAGATGAAAGAGAAACGAAATATTTGATGTATTGAACAAGAGAGATAGTTGTCTTTGAGTGGACCCAAAAGAGGGGTAATATGGATTTTCAGATCAGTCGTTCCAACAAAAAATATATTATACCATCTTATTATCTAAAAATGATTAAATACTCAACTTCTAACTAATTTTCCAAACTTCAATACAATTATATCACAACTACTCATTTTTTCAGACTTTAGTACAATCACATCACAAAAATCATATTTCCAAACATTAAATTATAAAAACATGTTACCTGTCCTAAGTAACCCTCTATCCAAATGCATCCTTGGAATCATTTATGACAATAAATTTGAGTGTATAGTTGAGGAATTTGTTTGTTTTTCTTTCTATTATATATACTATAGAACAATAAAATTGGTGGATTATATTTAGCATAGTCTTCTTCTGCAGATCTTCCAACCGAAAATGAAGATCGATTATTCAATCACCCATGGCCGACCAAATACATAAATTTGTGGAGAGTATTTTGACATGGATATGTACCATCGTCTTTAATGTTTTTACATGATACTATCGGCTTCATGTCTTTTTCTTTGTATATTTAGAGCTGCTATTCGAATCGAACGGTAATGAACGGACCTATGTTTGAGTTAGGTTCGATAAGGAACTAGTTCGAAATTTCGAGTTCGGTTCGATAAATATTCAATAGGACATGTTCGAGTTCGTTTAGAAAATGAACGTTTGCGTTCGATTCGATAATAGTTCGTTAACGATTTAACTAACTAAAAGTTATTTATATGAACAAGTTCGAAAGTGGAGTTTGATTGCAAGGTTCGATAAGCAGTAAAAATAAGAAATTATTCAAACTAAAGTGGTACAAAGCCCAATATGTACCACAATTTCTATTACCTCGAAATTTATCAAGTGTATAAATATTAAGTTACACGTACAAATACACACACATACATATATTGAACTCGAACTTTTATAGAACAAACATATGTTATGTTCGTGTTCGGTTCGTTATGCTATCGAACTAAAACTTGAAGTTCATGTTTAGTTCTTTTAGAGATGAAAGAACATTTTTCGAACTATTATCAAATGAACTCTAATCGAATACAAACATGTTCAATTTGATTAGCAGACCTATGTGTACAAGAAGGTCATAACCATGGGAATAAATCCTCCGTTTTACTTTATCCTATAACAGCGCTTGTTGTAATTGCTATTTTGTTTTCGAAACCATTGTGAAAGATCCAACGTATCATGGATTTAATATACGCATATTGATAGGATGTTTCTTATTATTTTTTATGAAAGCTTGAAGAAAAAATCTAAATTGTGATTGTAAAGAGTATATATGATAAATAATTTGGTACAAAGATTTTTTTAAAATATTTTTACATAAATACACATAAAATTGTGATTTTACACTATGATTCTTGCAAAAATCATATTAAAAATAAAATCTCTGCAAAATTCTTCGTGTTTTGAATAGTATGTCTTTAAGCAATACCATCAATTATAACTTTTATAGCTATAAAAATGTATTTTCTCGCAGTCGTACTCTTTTTTAACTATTTATTCTTTTAAATACTTTATTTTCATTTTAATAACTTTTTTAACGCTCCACCATCGTCATTAACCTGATGCTAGAATTTCATGCAATTATTGCAAACTTATCTTTAAATGTGTAACACCCATATCCCGAAGATAGTCCCACGTCTAAAACTCACAAAGTGTGAAAGTGGGTTATAAGTGGTGGATATTACTACTTGACAACTTGGACTTAAACATATTGGATTATTATCAACGGATCCATTTGATTCCGAACCCAACAAGTTGCCAGGGTCAGTTTTCATCGATAACGGACTAGAGAATTAAGCCCATGACATTACAAAATACCTTCTCTTATCCTGCATTAAGCTTGAGAAACTCGTCTTTGGGACTCTCCCTATCATCTTGCCCTTATGAGCTCACCATGAAACCTATCTGTGAACTTATTGGATTACCCCCTTACTCACCACAATAATATTGTGACCACTATTTCAGTTTGCAATGGATCTAAAATCTTATCTCCAAATATCACAAAGTTAAATAAAAATTCAAAGCTATCATAATAAATCTGGGTGTGTTTAATTCTTTGATGTTTAATATGTGTTTTCATTATTTAATTGAATGCAATAAATTATGGTTAATAGAAAATATAAGTATAAATAAGTTTATAAATAACTCATCTATATGATAATATTTTTAGAAAAGATTAGCACTATGAAAGATTTTGCAAGTACGGATGCAAACACAAATAATATATCTATGTTCTTCTACTATATCCAAATCTATTTTATATAAATTTTGATATATGTACTCTTATCAAATTTAAAATGAATGAATATTGTTTAGATATCTATGCATGTTTTGATATATATTTTTCACTACAAAAAATGAACTGTAGTGACGGTTTTTTCAAAACCCGTCACTAAATTAGTCGTTAATTATATAACAACGATATTATTCATTGTGAAATGATTTTTTGTACTCGAAATTAGCGATGAATATCATATATGTCGTTATATCATTAGCAACGGTCCACATAGCGTTGTTTATCTGTTGTTATTTTTCAAACTTCTAATTAATCGTCGCTAAATTTTGAACTAAAAAAATAGCGATGATTTGTTGATATTTTGAAAATAGCAACTAGATAAGCGTCGCTAATTATATCGTTGCTAATTATATAATAAAAGATATGATATTCGTCACTAATTTTGAGAATAAAAACTCATTTAGCAGAGAATAATATGGTCATTATATATTCAACAACGACTAATTTAGTTACGGATTTTGAAAAAACCGTTATTATAGCTCAAATTTTTTAGTGTTTGTAGATTATTTGTATTATATGTAACAACACTTTATATCTTCTTTCACTACATAGTATATATTTATTATGAATAAGTGCATTTAACATATTTGTATTATGTCTCAACGCCATCCAATACAAACATATTTGTTTTATTTGGAACTATTTTTTAAGGAGATTGTAATGTAAATCTCGTAACCCTCAGCATTTTTATCTACATGTATATTCACATTTTAAATAGATCAAGACATAATTATTACATACACTTGTATCTAATCATTTGGAATCCTTTAAGTGCCTTGTGGAGTGCAATCACTCTCAATATAATAACATTCGATTATTATTTTAATAAACTTAATTCATAGATATATTGATACATGTAGAGATTAGTTTGTATTTTAAAATCTGTTGCGTGATGGTTTTGCTGATTGACAGAACGCGTGTTGGTCTTAATTTGAACATAAAGGAAACGTCGATGTTGTTTCTCGGATGCTTCGATTCTTTTGGGATGGGATTTAAAAAATTAATCTCCAATATTGATCGTTGAATATGCCACCATAAGAATGGGCAGATGATTCCAAGATATTTTTCTTTTAATTATTATTTACCGCGTCTGATACTTCACTACGGTAGAATAACTATCAATCACAAATTTGCAGTGTCTTTGTTGGCTGTCCGATCTGCTGCCTAAAAAGATGAGGACACGCCGTTGAATCAAAAATGCTAGATCAACAGAAATTTTTGTGTATTTGATTTATTTATAATACTAAATTAATATGTAAATGATAAATATGAGACTGTTGAATTCAGTAAGGCAAATTGTAATGAGTCTAAGTTTTTATAATTTTTTATTTTATTTTTACAGTATTTTTTAAGTTTTGTTTTGATGTGATATGAAGTTTTTACGTTGATTGTTGTGTATATATGGGGTCGGGGAGCATACACTCATGTGTATATAATTTTACCTACACCAGGGTCTATATCTTTTATTTTTTTACTTTTTTTAGAAAATATTATCATGTATATTCATGTATATATCCTTCCATCATGCTAATTGAATTTCGTCAGAAGTAGAAACTGTTATGCCCTCCATATAGAACATGTCGATTACAATAATTCTAAGATTGTTGAAATTACTTGTTCTAGATGAAAGGTATAAAAGTCTCTGTTTCTGACGAAATTCGAATGGCATATAGGAGGGATATAGAGATTAATATACATGATGATATTTTCCAAAAAAGTAAAAAACTTGGAAGATATAGACACCAATGCATGTAAAGTTACATGCACCTTGGTGCATACTCCCTAACTATTATATATATATAGAGAGAGAGAGAGAAGGGAGGCTGCTACATGTAGCAGCCAACGTGGTTGCTGCATGTGGCAGTTTCCCCAATTTTTTTAATTTTTTTTAAAATCAAACCATGAATATTCATCTATATATCCCTCCTACATTCTATAAAAATTTCGTCAGAAACGGAGACTCCTATGCCCTCCATCTAGACCGGTATTTTTTAACGGTCTGAATTTTGCTGTAATCGACCTATTCTAGATGGAGGGCATAGGAGTCTCCGTTTCTGACGAAATTTTTATAGAATGTAGGAGGGATATATATATATATGAATATTCATGGTTTAATTTTGAAAAAAATAAAAAAATTTGGGGAAACTGCCACATGTAGCAGCCACGTTGGCTGCTACATGTAGCAACCTCCCCGTCCTCATATATATAAAGAAGTATATATTAATTTTACATTTTTTCCTATTTTATCTTTATATATTTTTAATTTCTTATTTTTCTAATCTGTGTTCTATTGTTAACAATATTTTTTATGGATTTATATAGTATAAAGAGTACCAACTTAAAATTGTCTGGTGGTAGTACAGTGTGCCTACCATACAAAAGAGCATTGTTCAAATCCCTTCTGTGCAGGAGTTGCATCAGGTAGTCGACGGTCAACGTAAAAAATAGTTGAATCTTTCATCATGAATTTGAGAAAGAATCCACGTAACCGGCTCTACTTATTGGGAGAAGGCTTTGACATTTTTTTGTATAATTTGAAGTGAGATTATAAAGGTAATATGTTATAAAGGGAAAAAAGAATGATTTATTATTTTTTATGATTATAATATGTGCAAAAATTCAAGTCAAATTTTTTTATGTAATTTTTTTTGATATTTATAATTTTTAGGGAGTTTTTAGATTTTTTTTGATTTTATAATGAGTTTTAAAGTTGAAGATAATGAATTTAGTAGAACAGAACAACGTTTTTTTCTACTTTTAAAAAGAGTAAACACTAGAAAGATTCCCAGATTTTTTTACTCTAACATAAGAAATTGTATGCATTTTAATGATGTTTTTAAATATTAGCCGTGATTTTTCTATGTTTTACGTATATTTGATTTTTAAACTTTACATATTTGATGTTTTGTTGGTTTTCGTTTTAAATATTTAGAATTTGTAGAATACAACTAACATAATTATTGTTGGATTATTAACGTTGTATATATGTATCTTTAAAGTTTATATGTGTTTTGTTTTATATTTTTTTGCATTTTTAAAACTATACAACGATTAGATTTAGAAAATACATTTTATATTGCATACCTTTTATATGCTACTTCTAATATACTAGGTTTCAAATCACCTTCCTTCCTTCTCTCTACAATGGGCTTTGTTCTATATAAAATCGACATCAGTGTTGCTGCTTGGAAGGGGAGGGGTGAATTAAAGTGTGATTAGTCATTATTTTCGAGGTGCCGATTAACATTACATGTTCAAACTCAATAAATGGGGAAACTGATGTCACTAATAGCTGTTTGAGATTGTTACGAGGGTTGAAGAAGGTTGGAATAAGGAATGTGATGTGATGCTATTATAATTTTTGATGGAATTCCAACTCAAAAATAAATATGGGCAAGTCAGATTCCCCCAAGGTAACCCGCTTACCAAACAGACCTGTTTGGTTGCTGGGTTGGACTGGGTTGGGTTGGGCTGGGTTGGGGTGGGTGAATAGTAATCTGTGAGGAGGAAGTACCCTTGTGAATAGTAACCAGGGTTACCCAGTCCAACCCAGCAACCAAACAGGCCCTTAATGGAGAAAAGGTCAGACATCATATATCACCATCAACATAAATATGCATCTAAGACGAGTCTCTATTGCTAGGAAGGATCCTCTGTTGTCCTGTATAAATTTAAATTAAATTTAAATTCCACGGGATGGAGTAGGAATCCGAGCTTTGCAAATTGGGTATGATAACGAAATGAGGGCAATCGTTCGTTCTTCAGTTTTATTATAAACGTAGAAATGGATCTTCTTGTTTTACAAAGATATACTTGAACTACAAGATCAAATGTTTTCGAGGAAGATGCCTATTAAAGTCTTCGAAATAAATGGCGTGGGGGCTCTGGTCATCACATACTGTGTTCGAGGAAAATGCATTTGAGTTTCTTTGAGGATTTCTTTTAATTAATTATTAATTAGGACTTAATTTAATAGATCGGTATCAAAATGAAAATTTTAAAAAATAGGTATAAATAGGTGCAATTAGGGGAGAATGTGCAAAACCACACCTCATTTGGGTAGGGAATTTTGCACTTATATTCTACCATTTTACATCCATACCATGTCTCAAAGTTCATTGATATAAATACTTCGCATTAATAATATTAAAAGTAGCTATATATTATGATGGTATTTTTTTGCTTGGTGCTTTAATTTTTGTAATCCTAATAGAAGTATATCAGTTCTTAATTTCACAATTACGATAAAAAAATTGTATCTATTTTTCATGATATTATGCATAGATCAGGTATATCATGGTCAATTTCTCAGAAAAAATTATGGCCGATTCTTCCACAATGGAATCTTATAAGTGAGATTTCGTTCTAGTGGGGTGTTTAAAGCTCGCTTTCTCTCGAGCCTTCTTTAATATATAAGACGTTTCAGGATCAGTTGTTTATGCCCAGTGCATGACATTTTGAATTTAGATTTATACATGTGGATGCTTTTAGATCTATACATGTTGAATTTTGGATAAATATTTAAAGGAGGACGAAGAAAAATTGAGATTCTTGTAATTTTAGTAAAAACTAAGGGGAGATTAATGTTAATTTTGATGAAATCCGATTCATTTTAACGATCAAATGAATGGGAGTTAACCACATATTCTGTAGTGTAAGAATGAGCAAGTTTACAAGATTTAAGTGATAATTACAAAGTACATAGAATCAAGAAGATAATTTACAAGGATTTTAAGGTTTGATATAAAAATACCAACAATATTTATTCTAACAATAAGTTTCATTCTATATTTTCTATATTTGGGAGCTTTAGGAGTTTATATAAAAATATATATGTATATATGAAACTTTACATAATCAATAAAAACATATATATATATATATATATATGAGTGATCCTATGAGAGTAAAAAGTTATGAGAGCATGAGATGAATGATTCTGGACCACATGATTCTCTTAGGAGAGAGAAGATCAGGAGAGAGAAAATAGAATCATATGGTCCGGAATCATTCATCTCATGCTCTCACAACTTTTTGCTCTCATAGGAATACTCTCCCCCCCCTTCTCTCTCTCTATATATATATATGAGGGCGATACTGTGAGAGCCAAAATTGGTGAGAGCATGAGAGGAGTAATTCTGGACTAGGTGAGAGCATGAGAGGAGTGATTCTGGACGACAGTGGTCCAGAATCACTCCTCTCATGCTCTCACCAATTTTGGCTATCACAGGATCGACCCTCATATATATATATATATATATATATAGAGAGAGAGAGAGAGAGAGAGAGAGATGAGAGGAATGATTCTGGACCACATGATTCTGTTTTCTCTTTCTTAATCTTCTCTCTCCTCGGTGAATCATGTGATCCGAAATCATCCCTCTAATGCTATTACAATTTTTTGCTCTAATAGTATATATCTCTCTCTCTCATATATATATATATATAGGATTTTTATCCAATGCGCACAGGGCTCATTAGCGTTTCAATGAGCACCCATTCTCGGCCATACACGTGTATTACTAATTAAGTTGTTCCCTATTTCGAAGGATGTTGTTTTTGGAAGGAGATTAATATGCAAAACGATTTAACAATAAGTGATATTCCAATTATATCGCGTCCTAAAAAATAGGAAGATCATTTTGGAAAGAAAATATTTGAATCGATGATTTCTTGTAGAAATTCGAGATCCAAATGCTCAGGTCAGTAATATATACACAATGAACAAGTAAGTGCTTGTTGTGAAGTCAGTAATATCCAAACAACGGTCAGTAATCTACATTCATTTTATTACATGGTGCAGATTTCAGTAATATATACACAATGGACAAGTAAATGCTTGTTGTGAAGTCAGTAAAACCATAAGAAATGATCAGTAATTTCCATATATTTTATTACTTTGAACAGAATTTAGTAATTTAGATATGATACTCAAGTAATATATATACAGTTATCAAGTAAATTATTGTTTGTGTTCAGTAATGTATATATCTATGTCTTATACCACATGTTCAGTAATATGTGTACGATTCTCAAGTAATAGCTACTATGAGATCAGTAATAACAAAGTAGTGGTCAGTAAGTCATGGGCATTCCTCAAGTAATAACAAAGTAATGGTCAGTAAGTCATGGGCATTGCTCAAGTAAGAAAGCAACCATTTGTTAATGCAATGCACATTACATAGACATTGATATTACTAACCACATGTTCAGTAATATGTTTGTGATTCTCAAGTAATAGCTACTATGAGATCAGTAATAACAAAGTAATGGTTAGTAAGTCATGGGCATTGCTCAAGTAATAACAAAGTAATGGTCAGTAAGTCATGGGCATTGCTCAAGTAAGAAAGTAACCATTTGTTAATGCAATGCACATTACATAGACAATGGTATTACTAACCATTTTTTATGTTATTACTGATCTCACTACACACATTTACTTGACCATTTTATACATATTACTGAATTCTGTATAATGTAACTATTTGGATGTAAATTACTGACCATTATTCTTGATATTACTGATCTCACAATAAGCATTTACTTGACCCAATTATATTTATTACTATCATAGCATTCGGATCCTTAATCATCCGCGTGGAATCATTTATTTGAATCGTTTATTTCCAAAACCGTCTTCCAATTTTTAAGGACGTTATATAATAGGAAATATAGGATTTTTTTAAATACGTGGTAGCCTATAATTAGAAATATAGTTATTACTAATACACGTGTATGACCGAGAATGGGTGCTCATTGAAACGCTATTGAGCCCTGTGCGCAGTGGATAAACCCTCTATATATATATAGGGAATATTTCAGATGAGGTGCACCTTTCCAGGGTGCAAGGAAAGCCCACGATCTTGACCATCCGCAAATAATCCGATGGTTACCATTAACAGCTCGTTGTCTATATATTTTTAATGTTGAAAAACCCATTATGGTCATTTTAGCATATCTATATTTAGAATGCAACAAATATCTCCACAAATTTCTCCTCTCTCTCTCCCTCTCCCTCTCTCTCTCCCTCTCTCTCTGCTACCCGTCTCCCTATTCGACGAGCACCACATGCCTTTCCTGGAGATTCGATTCGCAGCAATGGCAGATTCTCTTCGATTCGCAGCACGAGCCTCCGGTGTCGATCCTCGCGACCCATCTTCCAGTTCCGACCACCATGTCACGCCCGCCATGGAGATTCGCGACCATGGGAGATTCACGGTCATGTTTCACGTGAATGGAGGTGTGTGGGCGGAGGAGGTGCATGGAGGAGGTGCGTCGTGGAGGAGAAGGGCGACAAAGGTGCGGGTAGAGAGGATGCTGAAGATGGAGGGCGTGCCCAGGTTTTTACAATATAATGAACTATTTTGCAATCTCGAGTTTTTTTTTACAATCCCAGATCGTATTTTACAATAACATATCATCTTTTTACAAATTTTAGACTGTTTTTTTACATTTATACGCATGGAGGAGGTGGATCATGGAGGAGACGGTTGAAGGAGTGCGTGAATGGAGGTGTGTGGGCGGAGGAGGACGTGCATGGAGGAGGTGGGACGTGGAGGAGAAGGGCGGAGGAGGTGCGGGTAGAGAGGATGCTGGAGATGGAGGGCGTGGCCAGGTTTTTACAATATAATGACCTATTTTACAATCTCGAGTGTTTTTTTACAATCCCAGATCGTATTTTACAATATAAATGACCTATTTTGCAATTTCAGACTGTTTTGCAATCTCGAGTTTTTTTTACAATCTCAGATCGTATTTTACAATTGCATATCATTTTTTACTAACTGTGATCTTATTATACAATGCAGGATGCAAAATTATAACAGGGACTCGAATTTTATAAAGATGCTTGGCATTTGTGAAAAACTCACATAATAGGATCTGATCGATTTACAATCTTCATACAGGTTTTACAAAACATCCATGATCTTTTACAATAGTGTTATCAAAATTACAATTATTATAATATAAATATTACTAATTGTGATTTTATTTTACAATGCAGGATGCAGTTTTTACAATATCAAGGGGAATATTACAAAAAAATCTGCTATTCTACATTTCGGGAAAATGCTACCATGTTGGCGAAAATTCAGCAACTAAAAGGCAACAAAAAATACCAAATCAGACACGCTAAAAATGGAAAAATATAAAGACGAAATAAATTTCAAATTCGAAATTAAATTCAAATTTAAAACGAAAATGTATGGACTAAAATGCCCTTTTGGATGAAGAACCGCTAGATCGAGATCTAACGGATCTCGTGATGGGCTTTCCATACACCCAGGAAAGGTGCACCTCATTGGAAGGGCCTTCTATATATATATATATATATATATATATATATATATATATATATATATATATATATATGGGCATAGTTCTACGGTCCTACCATTGTGGTGAAAGAGCTTGATCATCTTGTTCTCTACGCCTCTTCCTCCGAAACCTTTCCCCTTATTGTTGGAGAGAAAACCCAACCACCTCCATCTCCATCTTTGGATCTCGGTGCCCCTTTTTGTCGTCGTCTCCACTTCACCTCCTCTCCTCCACGACCTCATCACAGTGATCACACTACCATGTTGCTCCACCACTTCCTCTGCGGCATCCCCAACTGAAATACCTCTCCTATTGGATCAACCCTGTTCAACCTTGCCAGCCCTAGCTGACGCAAGCCCTCGCCGCCGTGAGGCCGTCAGCGCCAGCTTCTCTCGCGTACAACTACGTCACTATGTCGCACCGCTGCGACACGCTCGCAGTTTCAGCTTCTCTCCCGGATAATTACTCCAACGCGGGCCCTCGTCGCAGCAACTTTAGGCCTCTGCCGACCTACGCCTCCCTTCAGCACCTTCCCTCCATGGCTGATCCAGACAACCCAGTAGCTCATCTGCCAGCACCGGTTGCCATCGACCGCCGCCGTGGCAGAGTGGTACTCCAGTATCTTGTCGAGCTGCTGCCGGTGCTCTCCTTCATTTTCATGATCTTGGACTCGCGCTGCATCAATGACGACGGCAGCAGATTGCCAGTCTCTTTCTTGGCAGGCTTCTATATTGACATAGCCCTTCTGTACTCTTACATCGTGTCCGCGTGCATCAGAGGCTTTGATCGACGAGGGGGGAGATACATAAGAAACCTATTGTTGGTTATGTTTAGCTATAGAATCACGGCGTTATGTCCCGCCGTGTCAGTGTACCCTCCGGTCATTCGCCTGTTCAACGTCGCGGCGGAGAGCTGCTTGCTCTCGTTCCGGCTTGAAATAAGTACGGTTGGATCTGGAGGTAGTCGGATGGACTAGATGGTCTAGCTCAGGCTCGACAGATCTAAGCTAGTGGTCATCAGAAGCTTAGCACCGTGTGAATCGATTAGGGAGGGGGATTGATTAGCCCTTTGGCATTGAATGGTTCGAGGAAATTTCGATTCGATTCTGATAGGAGATTAGATCTGTCTACATCAGATGCGCTCGTGGCTGATGATGACAGAAATAACGTTTAGACTTGGATGGATTTGTGTTTTTATTTCCCTTTTTAGTTAATTTACTGTTACTGTAACACCCCAACCTCAAACAAAGTGTCATACCTAAAACTCACGAAGTGTGGGTGTGGTTTATAAGTGGTGGAGATTACTACTTGACAACTTGGGCTTAAGCATTTTGGGTGATTGTCAACGGGTCTATTTGGGCCCGAACCCAACAAGTTGTCAGGGCCAGTTTTTCTCGATAACAGACCGGGGACCTATGCCTGAGACGTTACAGTTACAGTTTGTAAGTAGGGATTGAAAATAACGTGACCACCTCCGAAAGACATGCTTCTTACTCCAATGCAAATAGTGCGAACCGCTCGATCAAGATTGAGCTGCTTAAGCGGTTAATGCAGACCCTGCCGCAGTTCACGTTGCAGGAGACGATGCGCAATACTCGACTCCATCTACTTCGTGAGCAACCCCTCCGCCATTGCCTTTGAGACTGACTCCATCCCGAGGTCCGCCTTCGTTGCCATCTCTGCAAGTCCGTTGATTCGCCATCGCCTCTTCTCCACCTCGTCCCATAGTAACTCGCTCAAGCACTACTAGTGCTTCGCAAATATCAATGGATGTCCTCCAACGCCGGATTTCACACGTTTCTTCCGATGGAACCTCCTCAATCCGTCTCCTTGCAGAGATCCGATTCGTTTGAGCGTTTTGATTGGACTCATCAGACCTCGGAATCGAGCTTTGCCATTGGGAATGATACCGAAATGAGCGTTAACATTCTTCCTATGAACGCGGGTACCGATCTTCCGAGGATCACTCCATCAAAGGCCACATTGAGACAAATCTTAAAGATGATATTATATTTTTTTATGGTGTGTTTGGATAGAGTGTGTTTGGGATGTATAATCTATATTTGTGTTTTTATGTTTCGATAAATAGTTTGAGTTTGAGAAAGTTTATTGTAATGTGATTGTATTAAAGTTTGAAATAATGAGTAGTTGTGGAATCCTCTAGGTAATATTGCTTTTACCTAGGGTGGGTAATGTGTGGTGGATGTTTGTCAAATCACTCCGAGTCCACTTGTCGAAAATCAAGCTAACAAACCAACTTTTAAAGTTACAATAATAAATGAATCATTCACCAACCAACTAACTTTTAAGGATTTAATAGTAAATCTAATTTATGCCATCATTCAAATTACTAAATTAATGAAAATTATAAAATAGCATTCTCCCTTCATGATGCTCACTTTCAATGATTGTGTGATTATTTTTAAAAGAATTTTTTATCTGAATATGATACAATATTATTTCATTTTTAAGGAAAATTATTCCTACTTTTAAGGGTATGAATACTGATAAAGTTAGTATTTTTTGACAAATATATCCTTATATATCTATATTGTTATTATTATTTTGTTGATAAAGAGATCATTACCGATACCGTTTTATTTTTAGTGATGAATATGGACATATTTTATATTGCAAAAGTGTAATGTGGTGATAAGAATATTAGTCTATCATATGAATACAAGAATACAATAGAAATAATTTTCCTTAAAAATTGTATCATATTTGTTTATATGTATCAAGGAATACCCATATGACCATGTAAACGTGGTGACATGAATACATGAATTTGTTTATATGAATATGTATATATTTTAGTGGTATCCATATCCTTAAATATGAAAATATGAATATATTTTAGTGGTATCCAATTTCTATTTGTTTCAGCAAAAAAACATATCTTTATCCCTTTTTTTATCCATCAAAATAAAAATACATATACATATTTGCTTAAAAATAAAAATAATGTTGTACATATATGAGTATATTCATATTTGCCAAAAAATAATGGATCTTATTCATATATATTATCTTCGAAAAATAAAAACGGTATCGGCAACGGTCACTGTATCAACAAAATAATAATAACAATATGGATATATAAGGATATATTTGCCAAAAATATTAACTTCATCCGCATTCATATCCTTAAAGAATAGAAATATTTTTCTTTAAAAAAGCAATAATATTGTATCATATTCATATAGACAATTTTTTTTAAAAATAATCACACAATCCTTGAACTGAGCATCATGAAGGGAAAATGCATTTTATAATTTTCATTAATTCGGTAATTTGAGTGATGGTATAAATTAGATTCACTATTAAACACTTAAAAGTTAGTTGATTGGTGGATGATTCATTCAAAGTTGGCTTGATTTGATTTTCGTGGACTGAGAGTGATTTGTCAAGCATCCACCATACTTTACCCACTCTAGGTAAAAGCAATATTACCTAGAGGATCCGAACCCGTAGTTGCGATGCGTTTGTATTTACTTTTGAAAAAAGTGATTAAAAATTAAGTATTTTATAAATTTTAGATGATAAGATTGTATACTATATTGTTGTTATTATTATTTGTTAGGATGGATGAAAGGGAAATTAATTCTTTAATGTATAAAATAAGAGAGAGAGAGAGAGAGAGGTTCTTGGAGTGGCCTTCAAAAGATAGAGTAATCCTCCACCCAACAATTCATTTCTCTTTCATCCAAAAAGAGAGAATGATCTTTTGCGGGGTTTTCCCTCAAATCCCATATCTCTAAGCAACCACCCTCCCTCTCTTGTCTCCGTCTTTGACCCGCAAGCTATTATTTTTACCATTTCAAAATATTTATAATGAATGATATTCTTAGGGTCCGTTTGATTGCTGGGATACCTCGGGTACCCTAGTGTATCTCCCTCTAATGCTGAGATGAATGATATCACATCACATTCTTTATTCCAACCCTCTCCCAACCCTAATAACCATCCAAACACCTACTATTTACAAGTGGATACCCCAACCCACCTCATACCAGTAATCAAACAAGCCTTTAGAGACTTGGGGGCTAAGCAACTACCCTCCCCCTCTTGTCTTCGTCTTTGACCCGCAAGCTATTTTTTTGCCATTTCAAAACATATATAATGAATGATATTCTTAGAGACTTGGGGCCTAAGCAACCGCCCTCGTCCTCTTGTCTCCATCTTTGACCCGCAAGCAAGGCTTTAAATGGCAGTTTCAATCACCATTTCGGTGATCAAATGAAACGGAATTTCGATCGAATTTCTGTCATTTCGATCAAATTTTGTGCTAGGATCCTCATATTTCGCTCGTTTTAGTCATTTCCATCGAATTTTGATTTCGACAGGATATCGATATTCGACCGAACTTCGTTGAAATTTGAGACCAGTCCTGTATTGCGTCCGGTGGAAAAGCTTCGATCAGTAGTATCACTCGAGGGAACGCGTGTTGGTCTTAATTTGAAGATAAGTGGAAATCTTCCGAAGGGATTTAAAAAATTAATCTCCAATTTTGACCGTGGAATATGCCACCACTAGAATTGGCCAGACGATTCCAAGAGATTTTCCTTTTAATTATTATTTACAGCATCTGATACTTATCTATGGTAGAATAACTATCAACCACAAATTTGCAGTGTCTTTGTTGGCTGAAAAGTCGACCGATCTGCTACCTAAAAAGATGAGGACACTCCGTCTAATCTACAATGCTAAATCAACAGAAATTTTGTATGTTTGATTTATTTATAATACTAAATTAATGTGTAAGTGATAAATATGAGAATGCCGAACTCAGTGAGACAAACTGTAATGAATCAAGTTTTTATAATTTTCTATTTATTTTTAGAGTTTCTTTTTTGTTAAGTTTTGTTTTGATGTGATATGAAGTTTTTACGTTGATTTTTGTACATATAGAAGTATATGTTAATTTTACATTTTTTTCGATTTTATCTTTTTTATATTTTTAGTTTTCTTTTTTTTAATCCGTGTTCTATTCAGTATTTTTTATGGATTTATATCGTTTGAAGTGAGATTATAAGGGCAATATGTTATAAAGGGAAAAAAGAAAGATTCATTATTTTTTTTATAAATATAATATGTGCAAAAATTCAAGTCAAAAATTTTTATGTTTATATTTTTTTATATTTATAATTTTTTGGGAGTTTTTATATTTTTTGATTTTGTAAAGAGTTTAAAAGTTAAAAATAATGAATTTAGTAGAACAGAGCATTTTTAACTTTTAAAAAGAGTAAACAGTAGAAAGTTTCCCAGATTTTTTTACACTAACATAAGAAGTTGTACGCATTTTAACGTTTTCATATATTAGCTGTGATATTTCTAAGTTTTTATGTATATTTGAATTTTTAAACTTTTCATATTTGATGTTTTGTCGGTTTTCGGTTTAATATTTAGAAAAATGTGAAATATTTCTTGTACAATATTTCTTGTCACATCATTCGTAAAATCTCTTGTACAATATTTGTCCAAAGTACCCTTGTCATACTAATGGTAAATATAACAAGGGGTCTTTCTTGTTGAATAGACAAAAAATTACTCTATATAAATTTCGATATTTAAACACGTTTCCACACACGCAAATTGTTCGCGGGCCGGTTTGGTTGCTGGGTTGGACTGGGTTGGGTTGGGATACACCGGTGTACCCCTCATTCCAACCCTCTCAATCCTCCTCACAGTTTACTATTCACATAAGTACAGTTTACTATTCATAGAGGTACCTCAAACCAACCCAACCCAGACCAAGTAACCAAACATGGTTTAAGGCAACATCCTGTTGGTAGTGACCTGCAATGAAATCCAGCAGTTGTAGCAGGTGATTTGAAGCGAGAGACGTAGTAGGTGAGCTGCAATGGATGGCCCGCAACAAGTGTAGCAGGTGACATGTTATGGCTTTAAGGCTCATAGTAGGTGGTGGACAAGTCTTACTTTTAATTTCTAGCACTTACAAAGAATATGCTATCCCTTTAAGCACTTGGTAGCAGGTGGGAGGGCCTCAAACGACTTGAAGGCATCATATTTCTTTTGTCAGGAGAGCATAACCCAACACTTCTACAGAGATTACACCGGAGAAAAATTAGGACTGCAAACTTGGTGTGCAGTAATTTTACTCTTCTCGTCGGTGTGCAACAAGGCGCAGTGATAAGGTTCCTTTTGGAAGTTTGGATCGTTTGTTGCAGCAAGGGATGCCACAGAGTCTGCTGTGGCCCTTGGAGCCGCTCAAACACGATCGAGCGATTTCCACGAAATCTCACTTTATGTGAGCCCGGATCAAGAGAATTCGTGGGAACCGCTCGATCGTGATCGAGCGATTCCAAAGACTACAACAAACTCTTATGCATCCCTCTGCAGAGGATCCCATCTCTCCTTTTGGAGGAGAACTAAGGATTTGATTCCCTATTTTGGTAATCACTTTCCATCTCAACCTTATATTATTGTCCAACGCACATACGCGTTGCTCTCCATACGCGGACGATCACGAACCTTCGGAGCTTCCTCAGCACGGTCTTCCATTCGTTGTGCGTATATTTAAGTCTTCGGCATATTGTCCACCGCACATCTGGAGGATACAACAAAACACCCCCCCCCCCCCCCCCAACCAACCACCAGTGGGCAGTTGCCTTCTCCTGCATGATGATACTTTGGGGCTCTAGATGGTGGGCTCTTTCGCGGCCATGGCCACCTCCTCAAGATCCATTCACCATGCGAGCAGCTCTACCTCGGAGGGGATTGCAGGTAGGGCTATTGGAAAAATCTCGAGTTGAATATTCGCTTAGGTTCGATTCGCTAAAGGTTCAATTCATATTTAGTTCGAAAATAAACGAACCGAACCTTGATATATGTTTGAGCTCGTAAAGATCCGAACTTTGAAATGTTAGGTTCGGTTCATTAAAAGACATTCTATGCACATCACATATTGCATATAATTATATTAGAATTTTTCCTCAAAAAAATATGCAAGGAATGGGGAGTTTGCGCCATAATGCAATATATGTACGAAAGCTCACAACCCGATCAAGACATAGCGAATGTCTATGATCATTCCGCATTTCCAAAATAGTTAGCTTCCAAAAAGATTCATGCCAATTGAACTTTAAACGAATCGGACAGAACTTTTACAAATCTGGGTTGAACCAAATAAAAAATGAACACCATTTTCATTTTATCGAAACGAACCGAACCCGAACCCTTAAAATACTAAACAAAGTTCGTTTTGGGTTCGGTTTGATTACACCCAAGTTGCTAGCTTTTTCTGATTGAGAGGATTTGCCATGTGACTTTTTTCAATTACTTCTCGAGCCCTCATTAAAGCATACGAGAAAATAACTCATTCGAAGGAAAAATACTATCAAAATTTTAAAACAAGTAGAGTAAGAATTTGTCAAGAGCCACTGAAAAGAAGAAGAAAAAAAGCCCTTTTCCTTTTCAAAATCTAATTAGAAGAAGAAGAGAAAGCAGAGTAAGAAATTTCCGAAAGGTTTTTTTAAGGAAAAATTTGCTCATCCATCAGAAAATATTTCCGTTTAAAAACGTGTTCTCGAAATATTTTGTACCTGTAGAAAAAGGAAACCTTGAAAAAGAAAGTTCCGAAATGCCAGAAAGACATTCCAATGAAGTATTCGTCCTTCAATGGACATTATTTATTAAATTTAAAAAAAGAAAAAAGAAAAATCCGTTCCTCCAATATTAGGGCCTCCACCCAAAAGAAGTCTTAAAAATATTTGATATATTTTAATTTAGTAAAGTTGCCCAAACCGCGTTTCCTTTTCTTCAATATTTTACTTTTCTTCAATATTTCAAAAACTGGTACATAAAATTATATTTTTTTTAAACAGTCAAGAAGAGATTTATGTCCTTTAAAAAAATATTGAAAGAAATTTAAGCTTATTATTTCAAATGTCACTTTTGCAGTGTTCCAGTTTGATTGTTTTCCTTTCTTTTTTTAATTCTGGAATATCTGTGACCTCATCTATCCTCAAATTTCAGTACCATAAAAAATCATTATATAAAAATGGATGGAAGAAGGACAATGGCAAATTCGATCCTTCGAAATTTGATAAATATATAAAATGATATTCACAGATGCAATTTATACGGTTAAATTTTTTAAAGCAGTTTGAGAGAACAATCAACTGCGCCCAATCAAATAAATAAATATGCTCGAGAGAATTCGAACATGGAATTTCCTCATCGTCTTTAGTGTCGAGAGAACGACCGGAAAGGATCCTTTGCTGATATGGGGTTTACGGTAGAGTTGTTGCAAATTTTTTTTGCGATTTTAATTTTGAAAATCTAACCTTGTGGATTTCTGTAACACTCATACCCTTATGGTGTGTTTGGTTGTCGGGTTAAGGCGAATTAAATTGGTAGATGGTAATCTGTTTTTGGATTTTGGTGTTTGGATAGAGGGTTAAACTGAGGGTGGTTAGAAGTGGGTTTGAGGTGATATGATTATATTGAAGTTTGAAAAAAGGAATAGTTATTGTGATGTGATTGTATTGAAGTTTGGATTACCGAGTAGAAGTGGAGTAGTTTATAATTTTTATATGATATGGTAGTATAATATATTATTTTTTGATAGGATTGGTGATGTAAAATTGATTTGTTTATTTTTTTAAAAAAAGAATGAAGTGTGACCCACGAGGAGAGAGGGGATGTGGGTTAAGGGGGGTAAACACCCCCAATGGGAGGGTAACCCGATAGCCGAACGCTACCTTAAAGATAGTACCACATCTAAAAAAACTCACATAGTGTGGGTGTGGTTTATAATCGGTGAAGATTACTACTTGACAACTTGAGCTTAAGCATTTTGGTTGGTTGTCAACGAGTTCAATTGAGCTCGAATCCAACATGTTGTCAAAACTAGTTTTTCCCGATAACGAACCGGATACCTAAGCTCGAGACGTTACAATTTCAATATATACTCCAAATTTCAAACTTCAATCAATTCTAATTCAACGGTCAATGATCCTGTTCATTTAAGTTTAAAAAACGATGCCATCGGCTTCAGCTCATGTCGTTTTCGTTTGAACGCGTTGCGTCTTAGACGGTTTTTTCACGCTGTTCGCATTTTAAAGAGAAAAAAAAGCAGGGGTTGATGTTTCTCGCCTTCTTCCTTCTTCCCCTCACAGCGCTCTGCATAATATTAGAAAGAGAATCGAGGACGCAGCTTCCACGAAGGCCATGAATGTCCTCAACATAAGAGTTGCAGCAGGATGGATCGACACCATCCCCGGGATCCCTAATCCTCCGATGTAGTACCATGTTGTTCAAAGCAGTCCACGTCATTAGCTTTGCGCTGACGGCATATACCATTTCGAGAGCAGTGTACACATCCGACGGCGACCGTGGAAGGATCTCATTCCTTCTCATCTGCTCTGCGATACTCGCGCTGCTTTATGGGTGCATGCAGGAGCTGGAGAAGCTACGTGAGATGGACTCTCCTAAAGGGGAACGCCTCAAGGCCGCCGTTTGGGTCCTCGCCGTGGCCCTCAACTTTGTCTTCTGCCGTAGGGCCACTCTCTTCGTCGGGGACCTCGCGACGGCTTTCGCCTGGTCTATGTTCGCTCTCTCCGGTCTCGTTGGGTTCTACCTTCTCTTCGTCTACCGGGGCGGAGATGGACTCGGGGATCACATACCTCGCGAGTAACGATTTACAGCCACTGTGATTATGAGCAACTGCCTTTGTACGCTCTGTCGCCATGAAATGAAATAAAGTCGATTTCCGATGTCTGATATGGTATTCGACTGTTAAATTTAAGTATGACAAGCTATTAATATGTATTTGCTTGTGCGTGCCGCAAAGTACATGTGGAACAGTAATGTAGTATGAATGAACAAAGAAAATGCAACTAAATACGTATAAATCAAACAAGTTAAGAAATGTATCAGTTTCTTCAAGTGAACCCTTACCCTTTCCATGTCGATTACAAGCAGGAGACATAGAACATCGAAATGCATCCAACACCTTATCCTTGTTGGGATCATCTATATAAAACTGGAATTTGGGAAGGTAAAAAGGTCTAAAAAAGGCAAGAAAAACCCATTAAAGATTAAAGCCAACAGATCAAATGTCAGACTGCTCCCTTGACCTTCGTCCTGCCATTTCTCACAGGACTGAAGCAAACAACACAGGATGAGAAGAATAGGTCGAGGAATCGACCAAAGAAATTATAGATAAATCGAAAAGCTGCCTATCCAAAACCAAACCTATAATCATCATCATCATCTCTGGTTTATGTTTGTAATTAAAGAGATTTCGAGTGAGAAGAAGTTACTGATGCATAAGTTACTGAAGGCAATGATGTGACCTGCTTTGGCGGGGAGAGTCCGCCAATTCTAGTCGCCATTGGTGCAAACGTGGTGGACGAGCTTCTGGTCAGCCTCAGAAGTCCACACCCCTCTGTTCACGGCCATCTCCACCCCCTTCACCTGCGGCGTCCTCTCCCTCCTCTTCCCCATCTCTAGTTTATACTCTCGCACCAAGGCTTCTGTGCCCATACCAAACCATCACCAGCAACCAAACCATCCTAAACATTATCTGTAAAGAAGTCTACAATATAAATATCTTTACTTCCTTTTCAAATTAGCAAGGGTTCATTAGCGGATTCATCTATTATTTTAAAGCAACTAGATGAAAACAAAACACTAAAATCTTTAACCCAAACTTGACTTATTCTATGTTTTCTCTAGGAAACACTAGCTAAACAAATATAATCAAATGTAGCTAGACCCTTACCAACTTATTTAATACTTACACACATCCCTTAAGATAGGGCTGGTTATTGAGCCCAACGAGCCGAACTAGCCTCTACCTCGGGCTACGGCTCGAGCTCGGGGTCGTTCGAGCCCAACTAAGCTGGTTGGAGCCCCTTATTGAGCTGGCTCGGGCTCGATAAGGCTCGAGTCGAGTCCCTTATCGGGCCCGAACTCCTTGTCGAGCCTGGTATGGGCTCGAGCCCAAGTCGAGTTCGTAAAGGCAAATGGAAATTTCTCGGTGGAAAAGCGTTTTGTACGGGTTCGAACACGAGGCCTGCTTTATCTAGGATTAAGTTCATTACCAGTAGGCCACTATCCAAGTTCTGTACAAAATCTATTATAATAAATATTGTAACATTATATTTGAGTATAAAAAAATTACTAATTTTCTAATGCGTGGACATGGGGAAAATGTGTGGGCGGGAATGGGATTTGAGAATTGGATCATGACTCGTGACTCATGGGAGGGTCAAAGTTAGTGGATGGAAAATTGCAAAGAGCTATTTTTATTTTGTTTGTATTATATATAAATAATATATGCATATATATTCTTTATCGAGCCCCTTATTGAGTTATCGAGCCCAGCGAAGCTCGGCTCAGGTTCGGCTCGTTGAGCTATCAAGCCCAAAATTCTGGCTCGGGCTCGCCTCAATAGCATAATGACCGGGCTCATGAACCCTTATCGAGTTGAGCCCGAGCTTGGCTCATCGAGCCGTGACTCAATAGCCAGCCCTAACTTATAGTAGGTGACCGATCATCCTTTTAATTTTTGGATGGTAAAAAGCTTCTTGTCCCATGTCTTACATTCAAAGAATCCTGAATCCGTCATCCACCTGCTTCCTCCATCGCTATTCTACGACAGTTGAGGTTGGCATCAATTTTTATCCAATATGCCTTTTATGCTTTCAGTCCAATTTGAGATAGAGTGTAAATCAATTTCTTACGATATACATTTTCTCGACCTACAAGACATGCTTTTAAGAAAATTTGTTGGTAAATATCTTTTGGTGCAAGGTGATTAGATGCTTTCTCTCCGATTTAACTAACTTGTTATGAGATAGTGAATTACTCGTAAATCCCAATCCATTTTTATGATGAGATTTTTTTCGAGTCGAGTGGTTTATCTAAGTTCCTTTTACCTTTAGTTAATTTAGAAAAATCATCTACAAATTTATCATGATTTAATTTAGGACTGATAATTTAATTTTCAAAAAATATTATCTTTTCTTTCAAATAATATGAGTCATTACCAAATATTTCATCTTCGGCGGCCTTTCTACCTCATAAACTAATTTCTTTTTTTTTAATTTAACATCTTAAGAGAGTTAAAAACTTCATTAAAAGCTTTTAAAAGTTCATCATAAGATTCTTGAGTTACCTCATCTTCCAAAGCCATTACTCAGATGTAAATGTTGATTCTTCATCGTTTGAGTTTTAGTCGAAGTCACTTGAATCAGAATCGCTCCACATCACTTGCAAAGCATTCTTCTTGTGATTCTTATTGAACTTCTTGGGTCACTCTTTTTTAGTAAGGAAAAGTATTTTCACACATGTTCCTTCTTTTGAATTCGTGACGTATACATGCATCTTCATGGTATCCTCTTTTTGACTTGAAGATTCTTTTGTTTCCCACGAACTTATTGAACTTTCTAGGAATTGTAGAAGTATATTTATCATTTAAGTCTTCATTAGACGAGTCATGATTACTTACCTTGAAGGTCGGCAACTTCTTCTTCGTTCCTCGATTGACTTGTTGGTCTTCTTCTCGACTTCATAGGTCATTAAATTTGCCATGTTATCCATGTCGATATCTTCTACAATATTTTCATCTCATATAACATTGGCCTTTCATTCCCATTTACTCGAGAATGAATCGATAACCTTCCTCTCGTTCTTCTTTTATGAAGTTCTTCCTAGAGCTTTGAGATTGTTTGCAAAGATGGTGAATCTTTTATACATTTCTTTGATGGTCACCCCTTCCTTCACCTCAAAGTTCTCTTATTCCCTTGTTAACATAGCACCCTAGAACTTCTGATTTTCCGCGCACCTTAGTAAGTTACCTGCAACATCTTCCAATTCTCATGAGCTATCTTGGTTTGAGACACGGTTATAATTAGACCTGACCAACGGGCTGGGGCCCGCACATCCAGTCCGCTCATGGGTCGGGCTTGGGCTTGGTGATTTAAGCATGGGCTGGTCCGGTCCGACCCGACCCGCAAAAACTAAAAGGGTAAATTACACATGGATTTCCAAATTAGGGACTGATCTTTAATTTGTAACAAATAGGGGACTAAAGTTTAACTTAACGTTTCAGTCCCCAACTCCGTCAATGGACGCCTTAATCCATGATTTTTTTGACGGAATTACCCTTGGGGAAGAACATCCTCAGTCTCTTCTCCTTCCCCGCGCTATGGACGACGGAGATGGACCTCTAGACTTTCGTCGCGGCAACGTGCTCGGCCTTCAACGTAGGAGCTCGAGTGGTTTGGCAGCGTACGCATCGTCGAGATGGGTCGCCTTATTGCCGAGGCCGTCGTTACCGTCTACTCGAGCATGCCGGATCCCCCATGTATTGTCGGTGAAGTAGATGCAGCTGGATTCAAGTTGCGAGAAGTCACGGGTGGATAGCACCAACGATTGGTTGACGCCCAGGAACAAGGCCAGATCTTCACCAAGTTTCCCAACTTCCATCCAGATGTTGGCGACGTTATCGAGCTTCTACAGCACCACATCAGATGTAGATACTACTCCGGCAATGTCGGTGAAGGCGGTGAGCGAAGGGGGGTAGATGTGCTCTCCCGTGAGGATGTTGAGGGTGTGGAGGTCTCCGTAGTCGTCCACGTGAAGCAACTAACCGCATGAGGGTGTGTAGGCGACGAAGTGGATGGGCACGAGGTCGGTCACTCTGAACGTGGCAGCAGAGCAGACATCGTAGAGGGCATGATGAGTGCCCCTTCTGACGGGAGCCATCAACCAAAGGGACTTCTCACTTCCCTTGTAGAAAAGGTATTGCAGAGAAGTTGATTTGCATTCTATGTCAGGGAAATTGTTCAACCACCATTGATAGACGTAGAGGAGGCGATAACGATCAATCGATCAGAGGGAGGCATCTTACGATCTCCCCCAACAGCTCTACGGGGAGGACCGAGAAATCTCCACCACCGCCATCGACTGCGTGTGCCACCTAAGAGAGGGTGGGAGAGGATGTGCGTGCTGCAGAAGAGGGAGAACTCGAGATTTATAGCAGAGAATTGTTTGAAGAGGTGGGGTGGTACTCCTGCGTTGAAGGTCGAGCACGTTGTTGCCACTGAAGCCTAGAGGTCCATCTCCGTCGTCCATAGCGAGGGGGAAGGAGAAGAGAATGAGGATGCTCTTCCTCAAGGGTAATTCCGTCAAAAAATCATGGATTGAGTTGTTCATTGACGGAGTTGGGGACTGAAACGTTAAGTTAAATTTTAGTCCTCTATTTGTTACAAATTAAAGATCAATCCCTAATTTGGGAATCCATGTAAATATCGGTCCCTTTTTTGTAATTTACTCAAAATAAAAAATATATAAATATATGTCAAATTATACATGTATTAATATGATACGCTTTAATTTTTCATTTGCGACACTAGTTTTAAATAAACCCCTTTTATTGTTTATGTAATTATTGTACAATATGTAAAGTTTTAAAATTAGAGTAAATTTCTAGGTAAAATTGCATGGTAGTCCTTGCTTTTTATTGTATTTACAATTCCACCCTTACTAGGCTGAGCTTTTTTGTTTTATTTTCTATTTATTAAAAATATTTGTCGTACTCAAAAAATAACCAAAAAATAGTAGAAAGTTCCTGGATGTATGGATGATTAAGCTATGCCGTTATTTTCTTATTTTGTCCCTTTCTCTATTTTATAAAAATCAAATAGAGCTCAATCAACCCCTATTTGACTTAAAAAGCCAAAAAATATAAAATACCTTCGAAATATCCTCAAAAAATCATATTACATGTATTTAAACATTATTAACCTTCATTGCAAAAATCACTAAAAATAACAAAAGAAAGCTCTTAAAAGTTAAAAAAACCCTAAAATCCTTAATAAAAAAGTATAAAATTCCCAAAAAAACAAAAGTGATCTATTTTCTATTATATATTTTTATTTATATTATTATGTATCTATAAAAATTAATTTGGAGAATTTTTGACTATGTTTGATACTTCCCCCCTCCATTTTAATTTCAGGTAGTAATTTTATACATGTTTTAGGGTATTTTTGACTTAAAAATATAAAAAATATCAAAATTTCCTAAAAATCATAGAAGTAGGAAAAAAATTATTTAAAACCCAAAAAGATTTTATCTTCTTTATTTTCCTTATTTTTGTTAATTTTTTATGTCAACCCTAGCTTATGTGGTGTATATATCCTATATATTTCTTTATATATATTCTATTAAAAGAAAAATAAAATATAAAAATAGGAAATAGAAAAAATAAAAAATACAAAAAATAAAAATTCAAAAATAAAATAAAAATTCCATTATTAAAAACTGATGAATACACATTCATCACTCTTTATTCTTATATTTTAGCTACAAAAACCTATGCAAATGCATGTAGATATGTGTAAATAGGAAAAGTTAGCAAAAGCATGCATGTTTGTAAATATAGATAATTAGCATGTTTTTGTACAAAAATAAAAGAATAAAGATGAAAAAGAAAAAGAGGGAAATATTTAGAATAAATATTGAGCAACCTAACCCAAGGGAGGGCTCAGCATGGGCCTGACCGCATAAAAGCCAAGTAGAGGGAGATAGGGGCTCACATATGTACATGTTTGTAAATAAATAAATAATATTTTCCTCATCCAAAAATATGTTGTAAATATGTGTATATATCTTGTACATAAGCTATTAAAAACAAAATAAAAATCTTAAAAATCAAAAATACAAAAATACCCTTACACCTTGTATATAGACCATCATCCCTTAGTTATTTCACCTTGTAAATAAATTTATTTATTGCTAAAACTTTTTGTAAATATTCTATGTATATATTGTACATAAAATAAATAAAAAGAATTAAAACAAAAATCAAATAAAAATTACAAAATTAAAATACAAAAATACCTTGTACATATACCATGTACATATATGTATATAAATAATTATTTAACCTATGTATATAAATAATAAAAAGAAAATAAAAATAGCCTTTTATTCCTCATTTTATCCTATAAATAAATAAAATATAAAATAGGAATAAAAATGTATAAAAATAACTAATTAAAAATCAAAAATCAAAAATCAATATAGTGTATATATACCTATGTATAGCTACTATGTAAATACCTTATTTTTATTTCCAAAAATTAATTAAAAATCACAAAAAAATAGAAAAAAATAAAATAAAAATATTTTGTGTTTTAAGTTTTTGAAAATTCGGTCATTTAATGACCCAAAAAAATCAAATAAAAATCCAAGCCTTGGCGGGCTCTGATTGGTCCACGGGGGATTGTTGACCCCCGGTCAACACCTCCCCCAGGACCACCAGAGCCGGGTATGTTGCGCCCGACCCGATTTCTCGATTTTTCTCCCGCTCGACCCGACCGCCATTACCGCTAACCCCGGGCTCCGATTGCACGCTGGACATCCACGACCCTCGCCCGGGGTGGGTTTGCTAGATCCGAGGTCCGAGCACCTCGCCCGATCATCATCTTCTCGGATCGTCCACACTATTTAGTGTCGTCACCTGCGACCTATTCACGCCATCTTTGATCTTCCCCTCGGCGCCTGTGAGCTCCTCCAGACCACCCGAGTGACAGGCGAGTGATTTGGAGTGGAAGCGAGGCCTGGGCAGCCGGAAATCACTGATCCGGTGGTTGACTCCGCCGTGCGCCGCCGCGTGCGCGCCTGAGCCTCGGGGAGCTCGACGACCCCTTGAGGCAATGACCGGGAGCCTCCTTGGCTCCAGCCCAGTCGAATGCGCCCATCAGGTACCTTCCTTAGCCATTAGAGTAGCGTAGCTTTAGGTTTTTAGATTCGCAGTAGCGTAGCTCCGCCACCTCCACCAGCCGTCTCCATCCACTCCCTTTATCATCCGACACCGCCATCACCTCCGCTAGCCTTCTCTCCACCTGCTCCGCCCCTTCACACCCCTTGTCTCGCCCAGGAGCAAGGTCTCGGCTCTCACCCCTCCGCCGCTCGCCGGAGAGCCATCGCCTCGCACCACCAGCCATCTTCCGCCCGCTCTGACGGGTCGAGGCACTTTTCCCTCGACCCAGCTTTATTACTGTGCAGGTTTCAGGGCCAATCGACCTCATCTGGAGGTCGAAACTTCTGGGCGCAGCAGCTCCAGCTCTTGGACGTCGCCGGAGCTCTCCGGAGCTCCTCGCCTCCATCGGAGCAGAGCAGCGGGTGCGGGGCTTCACGGTGAAGCTCCCCAGCACCTCAGAGGCAGTAGGCGAGGACCATCGCGCACACGGAGGGCCGGCGAAAGTCGCCGGCGACCAGTTCTTCCAGCGTCCTCGCCGACCGTCGGATCGCCCTCATCGCCCCAGTTATCATCTGAGCCATCCATCCTAGGCGAGGCGTGACCGTCCGATCATCTCGAGGGTCGATCTTGACCGTCCGCGCGGAGAGAGAGAAGCGCCAGCTACTCGCGTCCGTCAGATTCGCCACGTGCCTTCCTCTCGTCCGTCGGATACACGAGGGTTTCATCTCCAGCCACCTTTAGCCGTCAGATCTGCCACGTGGAGCGCCCTCAGACGTCGATCAGCCCAACGTTCGCAAGTTCAAAGGCGCCGTTGATCTCCATCGTCAGATCTGCCACGCGTCATTCATCCAGGCGTCGACATTAATAAAAGGGGTAATTTGTCTTAGGCCCCTTTACTTTCCGCATTTAGTTTTTAATCCTGTAAATATTTAGTGTAGTTCTTTTATTTTTATAAAAATTGCACTTAGGACCTTAACTTTTATGAGATTTGCATTGATGCCCCTGCCTGTTGTGGACACGTGCATCGACACGTGATTATTTGGTGTTTTTGCATATCTGGCCCTGTATTTTTGCCCTGTTACGTTTTCTATTTTTAAAAATAGGATTTGCAATCAGGTCCCTCCAGGCCTGAGTCACGCGCATCGTGCGTGGCCTGGAGGGTAATTTGCACTCTGTCCTATACTTTCCAGGGTTGTTGTCCCAGGGGTCCAGAACTTTGCTTTAATTGCAGAAAGGTCCCTGTGCACTTTTGGTTTTCTTTATTTTTGAATAAATATCAAATCACCTCCAAATCCAATGAGATTTTGACACATGGCTCCTGCCATGGTGTAGGAATTTTACGGATTTTTGAGGACATTTTTGATTTTATTTAGTATTTTTAAAAATTCAAAAACATCCTTTTTAGCTACTGTCTAGGTTTAAAAATACCAAAAAATTATAAAATCACCTCCAAAAATTCTAAAAAAATTAGATACTGTTGTTTGCTTGCTGATTGATTTTCGAGCCAATTTTGGCTATTTTTCATTGCTTAAAAACCCTAAAAATTGAAAAACCCCTAAAAACTCATAAAAATTATAATAAATAATCTAAAAATCCAAAAACAATAATTCTGGTGCCCAAATTTTCCTTATTTTATTTAGAATATAGGAAAATTACCTCCAGAACCTGTTGTGATCCTTAGATATTTTTTTTGAGGGTTTTGGTTCTGGCTGGACAGTACCCAGCATTTTTAGCACTGTTTGATTTTTAGAAAATAATTTACCCATTAGAAAAATACCAAAAATTAACCAAAAACACTTAAAAACATAAAAAACATAAAAACAATTTTTCTTGAATTTTTGCTTGCTTTTTGGTGTGTTTAATAAATTGCCTAAGTGTGTTTTTATTTCTTTCCTTTTATTTTCTTAATCTTTTAAAAATCCCAAAAAATTATAAAAAGTATTAAAAACCCCTAAAAAACATTTTCCTTTTATTTTAGTTTCTTTTCACTACTTCGTAGGCCTATGGCCAATCCGTGCTCCTTGAGTTCGACCCTGGGAGCTATACCAGGTTAATCTTATAGCTAGACCGCTCTTCTTGTTTTGAGTGATTTGATCTATTCTGAGTGGTTATTTTTCTTGATACACCCTCTCTCTGAGATCCGGGTCGTAACGACCCTTGTTTCATTACCTTCACCCGGGTCTTGAGGTAATTTTGGGGGATATCAGAATGGCGCCGTTGCCGGGGAACACGGCTTAGTAGTGTTTTTATTTTCGTTTTTGTTTTCGCGGTTTTTCGCGGCTCTTCGGAGCTCGCGGCTTTTCGCGGCTTTTGTATTTAGTTTCCTTTTTGTGATACTTTGTTTTATTTTGATTTTCTTTTCTTTTTATTTTTGTTTTATTTTTGTGTGGTTATTTTATTTCCATTTTTGCACATATATCCTCATTTTTTTTATTTTATTTTGATTATTTTATTGGTCTGACCACTCTTCCTATTTTCTTGCGAGGGCCCGAGGACCGCGGAGGCGACTTTCGAGGAGCCGGTGCAGCCGCGGCACTTGGAGGCGGCTTTTCTCTCTACGAAGCCGCAGGAGAGAGCGAGAGGAGAGAGTTGAGTGGAGTGAGGCAGTAGGATAGTTTTATTCATTCATTTATTCTTAATTGTAATAATACAAGACTCTGAGACTGTTTGGACTCTTAGACTTAGACCGTAGCGGGTCTGTTTCGCCGAGCACCGGCGTGCTCGGGGGACCCATTAGGACCTGTGGCTTTTTCGCGGCGTTTATCGCGGTTTTCTTTTTCTTTTCTTACTGTTATTTTCCGGATTTTTCGCGGTTTTTGCTCGAGCCCCTAGACATAGGATTTTTGTTGATTGTGACGTAGGATCTCTAAGGCCCAACACTTAATAGAATATCTGTTCCTATAGAACGTAATTGGACCTTACTAAAATTCACTGAAAAAGTTAGTTTAATTGGATTCGAGACCACGTGCCGTTAGGAGTCACATACAGCGCTGGCAGGACCCGTTGTGGCGGGCACCGAGTGACTCCCAAGATCGGACTCCGGACTCGATTCGGTTGACTAACTATTGTTCTTCACGATCAATAGAAATTGCCTGTTTAGGACTCGGTTTTTACCGCTGCATCATATAGCTTAGTTTATTTTCTGTCTTTATTTTATGCGCGGATCATTTTGCATGTAGAGTGCTGGCGGCAGGTACGCATTTCTTACTCAGCATGCATCATTGATTTCACGTGCATCGGCTTTTTCGTCTTCTCCCCCCGTTTTTGGACTTAATAACCAGGAGAACCGAAAAATTCGTTAGGCGTTTCTTTTTATTGAAAAATATCTAAAAACAAAAACAATAAAATCGGGACTGCTAATCTTACTTGACCTAAAAGACACTTCACTGAAAATCTGTCGTGGGGAGAGTAACCCCCTCCTTGTCTGGTTTGGATGAGCGAGAGAGTGATCCGCACATTAGGATAGAGCCTCCGATCTTCTCTTGACTGATTACCGGCTTTCAGTACGGGACAGTCGGTTGAGAGAGATTTGGATACCTATTGACCTCACGTAATCGCTCTGACAGATTGGATGATCACCTAAAATAAAATTGACAAGATAATTGACCGATCCCTTCGGTCTTCAGCTCTGTGTGCGTAGGTGAATTGGGGGTTTGCTTGTTCATCTTGTTTGATTGCCAGATCCCTTCGATCCTTTCTCATCTTCCTTCTATTTCCCTCCCTCACCTCCCTTCATTCCACCTTCTTCTCCTTTATCCCTGGATGATGGATCACCCTCACTGTGAGCCGACTCTTACGGCTTCTTCTCCGTCCTCTGACCATCACTCCAGTCCACCTTCTAGGGAGGTCGGATCTTCGACCAACCTCCCGCTCCCTCCCTCCCTTTCATCTCATCACTCTGGGCATGCTGTGCTAGACGTCCGGGGATACCAGCTAGAGCAGATGCGAGACCCGGACGATGCTGTTGCTGAGTTGAGAGCGCACTCCGTTGGTGACCAGAGAGAGCAGTGGAGATTAGCAGACATATCCTATTCCGAAGGGATGGAGGAGCAGATAGCACATGGAGCTCAGTCAGCTTCTACATTAGGTCCATTCGTGTTGGATTTGGATTACGTTCAGCGACTGCCGACATTTTCAGGAGAGGCGCACGAGGAGCCGTATCTTCACCTGTCAGCTTTCGAGGAGTTTTGTAGAGCACAGAGATATTCAGATGTCACTGCAGATGAGCTGATGAGCAGGACCTTCCCATTTACGCTTCACGACAGAGCCATGAGATGGCACCGACGATTGGGGAGGACATTCGAGACGTGGGGAGAGCTACGCCGAGAGTTCTTACAGAGATACTTTCCTCCACGTAGAGCAGAGTTTATGCAGTCTTTGATCATGGAATTTTCAGTTGACCCCCAGGAGCCATTGCACGAGGCATGGCCGAGGTTTCTTGACCTCTTGAGGAGATTTCCAGAGCACGGACTTCCACTTACAGACTTGATAGAGATCTCCATGCGGGGGATGACCGCGGAGCAGATAGCACTGGTGATTACCACATGTGGCGGTTCACACCGCAGTTCCGACATACACTTCCTGGATACCATCTCGAGGTTACTTTCACAGAGATCTTCTTCGCGAGATGCCATGGTCGGGACAACACATGTGGACGATGTTGTACCAGTGCGGTGTGTCACTTTACATAGTGATTCAGCTTCTACACACCAGTCCGAGGATTTGGATGATGCTGCACCATTGACAGAGGAGATGACAACGATAGCAGAGGTTCGGACCCAGAGTCCACTTGAGTTCCCGTTGGCTTTCCAGTTGGAGTTCGAGTCAGCCCCAGAGTTTCCTGTTGACGAGTCTTGGATATCAGATCTTCTGATACTCCAGGAGCCGGAGGAGCCCCAGCTTTTGCAGCCATTGATTCAGACACTTCAGCTTCCAGTCCCGGAGGAGTCAGTCTCCTTCCTGCAGAGACACTTCTCGGATGCAGTCAGTTACCAGGACTCAGCCCAGCAGCCACAGCTTGAGGATGGACACCACTTTGAGAGTACAGACACTGAGAGTCCCGTCTTCGAGCCTTTTGTCCTCCACTTCGTTGAGATAGATACACTTCCTGAGGACCAGCTGACAGCCAGCATAGCCGCAGAGCGAGGATCAGCTGCAGACACTTTGCCAGTTTCCGCGTTGTTGACGAGTTCCTTCTCCTGCTTCCAGATTGCCGAGACTTACACTTCAGATGATGATGCAGCCTGGTGCACTGAGTGGACACTTGATAGCAGCGCAGATGCCTACCTAGATCCTGATCCTCTTCTTCTCACTTCTGATCTTGCATCTCTCCCCGAGGGTTATCTGCGGGAGGATGCCGCACTCGATGAGTACTCGGTTTCACCTGCTGAGAGTGTCTCCGATCTGGCGGAACACGAAACCGAGTCTTTAGATCATTCTGATTTTGATTCTTCTCACCTCGACGACCCTCGCGAGGATGAGCCCATCCTGGAGATATTTGATGATCTGCCTGATCTTCTTCCATTTCATTCATCGGATATCAGTCTTCTTAGAGAGTCTCCTGATCCTGACCTTCCACATCTTTTTGAGACGGTGATTGACGTGGAGGATTCCATGACTGATCCATCCTTCTCCACGTTTGATTTCTTCGGCTCCACATTTCTACTCCAGTCTGAACCAGAGCCGATGATTTCCTTTGTGCTACCGGATCCCGACCACTTATTTCCATATCTTTGGCCGGTAGCAGACACCCGCTTGATTGCATACCTGGGTGTCGTACTTTACACTGCTGAGTTCGTCGTTGTTCTCACACCGAGACTGCGGCGACAGTACGGCATTCGCCTTACCGATGCCGTCCTGAACCTTGATACTGCATTATCCTAGCCTTTGCGCCCAGCTAGGGGCGTAAAATCTAGCGCTTGTTGAGAGGCACCTCAACATTGTACTCTTTTGTATATACGTGTTTCGTCTTACTTTGATCCTTCTTTCTTCCGTTCTTGTTTTCACCCCAGGTCTCACCTAGGATTATCTTTGCTATACTTAGGATATTTCTCATCCTAAGTATAGGGGGGTGAAGACACCGGGTTGTTCTTCGTTCTGTTCCATCACTCCTGTTGTTGCCTATACTTAAGGTTCTCCACCTTAAGTATAGGGGGAGTGATGTCCTCCTTCTTGTATATATTCGTGATTTTCTTCGTGTCTTGCTACCCCTGTTTTGATGCCTATACTTAGGGATATTTTGCCCTAAGTATAGGGGGGGTAGACCCTGTACATTCTCCACTCGGTTTTCCCTTAGTATACAGCCTGCTATACTTAGGATTATTTGATCCTAAGTATAGGGGGAAGACCCGAGCCCCTTTTGACTTCTTATTCTCCTTTTGTATAGCCTTCCTTTTCACTTCCCTATACAAAGCACGAGTTATGTCTTCTTCATCGCTCTTGACTCTGAGGACATCGTTCGAGCTAAGTATAGGGGGGTGTGTATATATTTCATATATACTTTAGCCATAACTCGTACTTTGTGTGAGTGTGTTAATAAATAAAAATGGCTAAAAACCACAAAAATTAAAACTTTTCATGTACATAATCTTCTTTTATTTGCACATACATAGCTAGTGTACAAATTATTTTTGTAAAAATGATTTCAAAAATCTTTTGTGTGTAAAGCTTGTGTAAATATCTTCTGTATCAAAATTATGTATATAGTACAAAATTTTTCCAAAATGTTTTGAAAATCAAAAGTTTGCAAAAATCTTGTGTAAATGTGTGTAAATATCTTTTTGCAAAACTTGCACTTCATGCATCATCATTCATGATTTCAAAACATTTTTCAAAAATTTTGCATGATTGTAAAATTTGTGTAAATATGCATCTTTTTGTACATATGTATATAGTTTTTCTGGATGATAGTTGACATTTAAACTAGCCTGGAATTCAAATTGAGAAATGGAGCTTGATTAAGATCTTAATCCACCTAACTCTAAGAGGAACCTTATAGGGCTTAGGTTTAAGGCTTTTCAGGTCCATGGTGACTTAATTCTTTGAGTCCACTAGGCTATGATCACATGTCATCTCAATGAGCCTAAGTAGAGCACTTAACAACAACACATGACTCATATAGATTATGGCTTTACTTGGACAACCGCACTATGCACCGAGCTCTCTACGGAGGAGATGGTGAGGAGGCAGTCTTCCTTGACTTGGGGTAGCATATGAGGGTAGTACTTCTAGGCGGAACCTCTCTTCTTCATTTAGTGAAGGAAGTGCGTCTCAACTTGGTCTGGTCGCCATGAAGTCTAACGACGGGAGTTGTGGGTTGCAATAAAGCTTCAAAAGAGGGATAGTCTGCTGGCTCAAGAGGAAAAACTCCTTGTATATATGCTGCACATGTACATGTTGTATAGATGCACTCGAAAAAAAAATGTGTGTGAAAAAGATAAGAACTCCAAAAAAGTGGTGGGTCTGAGAGAAAATGATAATCCCACCGGAGTATGTATATAAGTGCAATAAGCAAAGCTTGGTTTCATGATCCACCTGATGTAGCTTGCAGCAGGGAGACTTGGCTACACTGGTCAAGCTCCCAAGGGTACTTGGCTACACTGGCCTTGACCCATTCTCTTCTTCCCCCTCTTCTTGAGCCGGTTGTACTTGAACTTAGAAGGGAATACCCCGCTCCTCGAGGAAAGAGTGGCCAGATTGAGGTCATAGAGTTACCTTGTTGGGGAGGGTTGTCAAGTTGCCTTTTCTGAGGTGGAGAGCTTAGACCTCACTTTCACAGGACAAGAAAAGATTCATGGTCTTCAGGGTTTGTGATTGATGACTTGTTCTGATCTGGAGCATTGAGGAGTCTTGGTTATAGAATAGTGGAACTTAGAGGCTGTTAGGTTTTAAGCTTAAGTCTGAATAAGGTTCCGACACATGAATAATCCAAAGATCTGATTAAGCTCCATACCTCAATTTAATGAAGGCAAGTTTAATAATCAACCTTGATCCATGTACATTCTCTTTTTCTTTTTCTTTTTCTTTCTTTTTCACTTCTTTTTCAAATAAGTGTTTGCTAAGGGACTAGCAAAGTATAGTATAGGGGGGTGATGAATACACATTCATCACTCTTTATTCTTATATTTTAGCTACAAAAACCTATGCAAATGCATGTAGATATGTGTAAATAGGAAAAGTTAGCAAAAGCATGCATGTTTGTAAATATAGATAATTAGCATGTTTTTGTGCAAAAATAAAAGAATAAAGATGAAAAAGAAAAAGAGGGAAATATTTAGAATAAATATTGAGCAACCTAACCCAAGGGAGGGCTCAGCATGGGCCTGACCGCATAAAAGCCAAGTAGAGGGAGATAGGGGCTCACATATGTACATGTTTGTAAATAAATAAATAATATTTTCCTCATCCAAAAATATGTTGTAAATATGTGTATATATCTTGTACATAAGCTATTAAAAACAAAATAAAAATCTTAAAAATCAAAAATACAAAAATACCCTTACACCTTGTATATAGACCATCATCCCTTAGTTATTTCACCTTGTAAATAAATTTATTTATTGCTAAAACTTTTTGTAAATATTCTATGTATATATTGTACATAAAATAAATAAAAAGAATTAAAACAAAAATCAAATAAAAATTACAAAATTAAAATACAAAAATACCTTGTACATATACCATGTACATATATGTATATAAATAATTATTTAACCTATGTATATAAATAATAAAAAGAAAATAAAAATAGCCTTTTATTCCTCATTTTATCCTATAAATAAATAAAATATAAAATAGGAATAAAAATGTATAAAATAACTAATTAAAAATCAAAAATCAAAAATCAATATAGTGTATATATACCTATGTATAGCTACTATGTAAATACCTTATTTTTATTTCCAAAAATTAATTAAAAATCACAAAAAAATAGAAAAAAATAAAATAAAAATATTTTGTGTTTTAAGTTTTTGAAAATTCGGTCATTTAATGACCCAAAAAAATCAAATAAAAATCCAAGCCTTGGCGGGCTCTGATTGGTCCACGGGGGATTGTTGACCCCCGGTCAACACCTCCCCCAGGACCACCAGAGCCGGGTATGTTGCGCCCGACCCGATTTCTCGATTTTTCTCCCGCTCGACCCGACCGCCATTACCGCTAACCCCGGGCTCCGATTGCACGCTGGACATCCACGACCCTCGCCCGGGGTGGGTTTGCTAGATCCGAGGTCCGAGCACCTCGCCCGATCATCATCTTCTCGGATCGTCCACACTATTTAGTGTCGTCACCGGCGACCTATTCACGCCATCTTTGATCTTCCCCTCGGCGCCTGTGAGCTCCTCCAGACCACCCGAGTGACAGGCGAGTGATTTGGAGTGGAAGCGAGGCCTGGGCAGCCGGAAATCACTGATCCGGTGGTTGACTCCGCCGTGCGCCGCCGCGTGCGCGCCTGAGCCTCGGGGAGCTCGACGACCCCTTGAGGCAACGACCGGGAGCCTCCTTGGCTCCAGCCCAGTCGAATGCGCCCATCAGGTACCTTCCTTAGCCATTAGAGTAGCGTAGCTTTAGGTTTTTAGATTCGCAGTAGCGTAGCTCCGCCACCTCCACCAGCCGTCTCCGTCCACTCCCTTTATCATCCGACACCGCCATCACCTCCGCTAGCCTTCTCTCCACCTGCTCCGCCCCTTCACACCCCTTGTCTCGCCCAGGAGCAAGGTCTCGGCTCTCACCCCTCCGCCGCTCGCCGGAGAGCCATCGCCTCGCACCACCAGCCATCTTCCGCCCGCTCTGACGGGTCGAGGCACTTTTCCCTCGACCCAGCTTTATTACTGTGCAGGTTTCAGGGCCAATCGACCTCATCTGGAGGTCGAAACTTCTGGGCGCAGCAGCTCCAGCTCTTGGACGTCGCCGGAGCTCTCCGGAGCTCCTCGCCTCCATCGGAGCAGAGCACCGGGTGCGGGGCTTCACGGCGAAGCTCCCCAGCACCTCAGAGGCAGTAGGCGAGGACCATCGCGCACACGGAGGGCCGGCGAAAGTCGCCGGCGACCAGTTCTTCCAGCGTCCTCGCCGACCGTCGGATCGCCCTCATCACCCCAGTTATCATCTGAGCCATCCATCCTAGGCGAGGCGTGACCGTCCGATCATCTCGAGGGTCGATCTTGACCGTCCGCGCGGAGAGAGAGAAGCGCCAGCTACTCGCGTCCGTCAGATTCGCCACGTGCCTTCCTCTCGTCCGTCGGATACACGAGGGTTTCATCTCCAGCCACCCTTAGCCGTCAGATCTGCCACGTGGAGCGCCCTCAGACGTCGATCAGCCCAACGTTCGCAAGTTCAAAGGCGCCGTTGATCTCCATCGTCAGATCTGCCACGCGTCATTCATCCAGGCGTCGACATTAATAAAAGGGGTAATTTGTCTTAGGCCCCTTTACTTTCCGCATTTAGTTTTTAATCCTGTAAATATTTATTGTAGTTCTTTTATTTTTGTAAAAATTGCACTTAGGACCTTAACTTTTATGAGATTTGCATTGATGCCCCTGCCTGTTGTGGACACGTGCATCGACACGTGATTATTTGGTGTTTTTGCATATCTGGCCCTGTATTTTTGCCCTGTTACGTTTTCTATTTTTAAAAATAGGATTTGCAATCAGGTCCCTCCAGGCCTGAGTCACGCGCATCGTGCGTGGCCTGGAGGGTAATTTGCACTCTTAGTCCTATACTTTCCAGGGTTGTTGTCCCAGGGGTCCAGAACTTTGCTTTAATTGCAGAAAGGTCCCTGTGCACTGTTGGTTTTCTTTATTTTTGAATAAATATCAAATCACCTCCAAATCCAATGAGATTTTGACACATGGCTCCTGCCATGGTGTAGGAATTTTACGGATTTTTGAGGACATTTTTGATTTTATTTAGTATTTTTAAAAATTCAAAAACATCCTTTTTAGCTACTGTCTAGGTTTAAAAATACCAAAAAATTATAAAATCACCTCCAAAAATTCTAAAAAAATTAGATACTGTTGTTTGCTTGCTGATTGATTTTCGAGCCAATTTTGGCTATTTTTCATTGCTTAAAAACCCTAAAAATTGAAAAACCCCTAAAAACTCATAAAAATTATAATAAATAATCTAATAATCCAAAAACAATAATTCTGGTGCCCAAATTTTCCTTATTTTATTTAGAATATAGGAAAATTACCTCCAGAACCTGTTGTGATCCTTAGATATTTTTTTTTGAGGGTTTTGGTTCTGGCTGGACAGTACCCAACATTTTTAGCACTGTTTGATTTTTAGAAAATAATTTACCCATTAGAAAAATACCAAAAATTAACCAAAAATACTTAAAAACATAAAAAACATAAAAACAATTTTTCTTGAATTTTTGCTTGCTTTTTGGTGTGTTTAATAAATTGCCTAAGTGTGTTTTTATTTCTTTCCTTTTATTTTCTTAATCTTTTAAAAATCCCAAAAAAATATAAAAAGTATTAAAAACCCCTAAAAAACATTTTCCTTTTATTTTAGTTTCTTTTCACTACTTCGTAGGCCTACGGTCAATCCGTGCTCCTTGAGTTCGACCCTGGGAGCTATACCAGGTTAATCTTATAGCTAGACCGCTCTTCTTGTTTTGAGTGATTTGATCTATTCTGAGTGGTTATTTTTCTTGACACACCCTCTCTCTGAGATCTGGGTCGCAACGACCCTTGTTTCATTACCTTCACCCGGGTCTTGAGGTAATTTTGGGGGATATCAAAAACCCACTTCATTTGGTAATTATTGAGCACAGTTATATATACACATTTACTTATATTATTTATCAATAATATAAAGTGTTATATCATGTGTTCCCCGTGTTCGACATGCTGCTCCACTTGTCACTATACACAATTTATAGTAGGGTTTTGATGAATACGAGATTCATCATACCCCTCTACTTAAACTATGCTTGTCCCCGATCATCAATGAATGAATGACTTAGTTGTATAAATCCCTGTCTGTGCGTGTGAATTTTCAAAGCTCGATTCATAGAAGAACCTTAATTTGAGTGATCCTAAAATTATGAGTTCACCCATGCTTTAATCAAAAGGAATCCAACTTCTCTATTTATTAGACTCTCCGTTTGTAATATAATATAAGGATATGAGTTTTAGTGTACTACATTCATGAGAGTTGAGTCAAGACATCAGCTAAAGTTCCAGTCCGAGAGACTCCTCTAGACCGAATCTTCAACACTAGAAAATAAGTATATTCTTATTTCAATCTACCGTCTCATTAGTTCGTCAGACTTGAAAATGTAGATGGATGGCCAGATGATGGAGGGTATAAGATTGTGTATATTTTTCTCTCCCTCACATTGGAAAAAGGGGCCTCTCGGGTGCCTTATTACTTAACACATGTATTTTATTTTTATGGATCAGTGTGTCCGTCAAGAGAATTCGGAGTCATCTGCACTTGTTTTTCTGGATAAAGTGAAATGAAGACATAGCTCAGTATTACTTCAGTGACTAATCATTCTGTAACTATAATTTCAGTAACTAATAACATTGAGTCAGTAATATAGACATGAATATTCAGTAATTGTTCATATAAACATAAGTATTTTATCTAGTAGATATTCAGAGTACTAAATAACTATAAATTCAGTAACAATTATAATGCATTCAGTAATTTGGATATTTGTAACTGGTAATTTTTATATGGACATTAGTAATTTACGCAATCACTAAATTGATTTATATCAGTATTTTACCTTTTCTAATCTATACGTGGAATGATCATTTCATAAATAAATTGTATGCCAGTAATAATATAAACGTGGATTTTTTATCTTACTAAAATCGACCACCAATTTTTTAGGAAATGATTTAAGTGGAAATATTATTATGTTAATAATGTAAAGCACATGTTATTGCCAAAACTGTTTCCTACCAAATAGAACCAACCTATACACGTAGCGAGCCCACGTTTGGTGCTCATCACAACTCAAATGGGCAAGGGACTCTCTGGATAAGCCCTATATATAGGGATAAATGGGGTTGCCCCCTAGGGGGAGCTAACTTGGCTCCCCCCGCACCATTTTCATCATTTTTTTATTTTTTTTGAAAATTTCTTCCATGAATATTCATCACTATATCCCTATATTATGCTATTCAAATTTTGTGCGAAACAGAGACTCCTACGTCCTCCATCCAGATAGTCATTTTTTAACGGTAACATGTTTTTTATATCGACCCCGTTTGGATGGAGGTCGTAGGAGTCTCTGTTTCGCATGAAATTTGAATGACATAATAGGGATTTAATAATGAATTTACACGATTTTAGATTTCAAAAAAATAAAAAAAATGTGAAAAAGGGTCGAGGGAAGCTAAGTTAGCTCCCCTTAGGGGGCATACACATTTTTCCCATATATATATATATATATGAGGAGTGATCCTATGAGATGAGATTTGGTGAGATGGACCACTAATTTCAACCTTCTCTCTCCTGATTTCTCTCCTGGTTGAAACTAGTGGCCCAGAATCTCCCATCTCACCATCTCACAAAAATCTCATCTCATAGGATCGGCCCTCATATATATATAATATATATATATATATATATATATATATATATATATATATATATATATATAGGGGACCTTTCAAATGAGGTGGGAGCTTTTCTGAAATTTTAAAAGCCACTGCGAATTTAGTAAAAACTCTGTAACAGTTTTGTAAAATTTAAACTGTACATTGTAAAAAAATGAATTTTGTAAAATATAGCATCTAAATTCAAATCAATATTTCCATCCATAATAATAATATTTTCATAATTTTATTTCACTATACATGTTGTGTTAATATTTATTATTACATTTATGAAACAAGAAATTGTAAAATATATTAGAAAGATGCCTAAATTGAGGGTGGCTCACTATATATATGGTGAGACCCCGCCTCATTTGAAGTTTCTCCTATATATATATATATATATATATATATATATATATATATATATATATGGACCCTTTCAAATGAGGTGGGGTCTCACCACTTTTGGGGTGAGCCATCAACAAGATCTATTTGATCTTGATCTGATGGTATCTTGTCCAAAAGGACATTTTGGTCATCCAATTTATTTTTAAATTTCATTTAATAGCATTAATTAATTACTATTTTAGTCTCATCTACCATTGGATTTTTTGTTAGTACCCTTATTTCGTCAATTTCTATATATGTTCTTAATGAACTGGTTAATGTATATATTTTTTTAAAATCTAAAGAGTATTATATGGAATTTGGTCTCATCTAATTTTGGATTTTTTTGTTAATACCTGTATTTCGTCAATTTTTATATACATTTTTAATGTAAAATTTATAAAGTTTCAGTAAAATGAGTATATTCTTTTGTAAATTTTAAATTTATTTGGTTCTTTGTATATTTTACACTTTTATAAGTGTTTACATGTAAATCCAATGTATAAAATATTCATGTTTTTTTCCTATAAATGGGTATGTCCTTTTGTAAAATTGCATGAATATTTGTGATTTTTTCACGTTCCCTTGTAAAGTATGTATGATGATATGCAAAATAAAAAAAGATAGTTAGTAATTTATCAAGTATTTGATATTTGTAAAATCTATTGATCAATATGTATTTATAATATCAATTGTGTGTAATTTATATGTCAAAATGTAAAATAATACCTTCCTCTGACATCGCTCCTTCATGCCCTTGAGATTTGTAATATTATTGCGACCTTTGCCTAAACACATTATCACTTTGTAAATTTCACGTAGAGCTTTACAAATAAGAAATCGACAATGAGATTTGTAAAAAAACGAATCCATATGTAAACCCAAATGTCAATTATGTAAAAAAAGTATAAAACATTGTAGATCTTGTTTCAACTATGTAAATATAATTTCAACGACCTTTGTAAACTTTGTGCTCGACTTCTAGATTATATATGGTGACCTACTGATGAGATTTGGCGAGGGCCTAAAGTAGTCCACACAAGGCGGGACCAAAGTGTCGCTGAGCGACCGCTCACGAAACCTCAATCAATCAACAAGTAACCCACAACAGAAATCAAGCAATGAAAAGTGGTGCGGAGTTAAAATTTATTATAACTCTACAACAAAGATGTGTATAGGTGCAAGTATGTGTAGAGGTCGAATACAGGGAGCAGACAGGTAGAAAGGGCAAAATGCTCAAATGTGTGAGTGTGATCAAGTGTCTATGAATGCTATTTTTTGTGGGTTTTAATTTTATATTTTATATTTTTTTAATTTTATATTTTTATATTTTGATTTTTAATTTACTGATTTTATATTTTCTTTTTATATTTTATATATTTTTATATTTTCTTTTTCTTTAAAAAGATAAAATAAAGTATATAAAAATAAATAAAAATAACCAAAATTCAGAAAATAAAATATTTTTGATCTTTTTATAATTTTATAATGTTTTTGTGAGTTTTTTAGACTTTTATGAATTTTTTTTGGTATTTTTAAGGAAAGAAATATTGAAAACAGTGGATAAAATAATGATCTGAAACTAAAATGGAGAAATAAAATATCAAACAGTGACAAAAATTCTCCAATTTAATTTTCAAACAAAGATAATGAAACAGAGAAAATTTAGAAACTGAAATTGTATTTTTAGGGTTTTTCTAGAATTTTTAAGATTTTTGTGAAGGTTTTTAAAGTTTTTATATTTTTAGGAGTTTTCTTTTATATTTTTATGATTTTTGGACTGGAGTTAAAAGACACTATTTTTTTGGAAATTTTCTTAGGTGTTTTTTTATTTTATGGATTTTATAATGCAAACAGTGTTGAAAATGCGTATTTTTGAATTTTTATAAATAATAAAATGCAATAAATATGCAAAATAAAAATATGCTGTGATACTACGATGCAACAGGAGTCTATTGTGATTTTTGTGGATTTTTTAGCACTTTAAAAAGGCATGCAATAAATAAAGGAAATATAAAGAATCTACATGCTAGCAGGGGCATTTGTATAAATATGGCAAAGTTGAAGGGCCTGCACGCAATTTTTACACAAAAACTATAACGCGGTTAAAATATTTATGGATGACATAGAAATAAGCAATCCCCCAGGGGCTTTCCTGCAAAAGGTGCCAAGTCCCATGTGCACAGGCACGTGAATCTGGTAGGGATCCCTAAGCAATTTCCTAAAAACTAGAGGGTTCAGACGCAAAATAACCACAAATATATAACTACGTTACAAAGTTCATGGATTTAGATGAAATAATCAAAGTCCTAGGAGCCTCAGCCGCAAAATGTCCTCCTCACATGGTTGCCCACGTGAGCTGACGTGGCATGGGGCGGTTCTGCAATTAACAAAAGGACAGGAAATATAATGCAAAATATCCAAAACTTATACAACAGCCGAGAAAGGATTTGACAATGATCTAAAGAGGCAAAAACGCTCGATGTGATTTTCGCAAAATACCCCAAAGCCTATGTGCTGTGGACGGTGGCGATGCTGTTACTTATACACATGGCATCCTCCGGTGGCGCGATACCCCTTTCGCGGCCGGCAGCTAGGATTAGATGAACGGTGAGTGATTGAATGGCCGGGGCGCGATATGATCCTGCGGCTGCTGGAGAGTCTGGACTCGACGCACGATCCTACGGTTCCGGGTGCCTCTCCAAGAACAGGGAAGAATAGAGGGTGGCGCGAGCTTCGATCGTCAATAGGGTGCTGCTCCGACTGTCGTACTTATCGCAGAAGACCTCCAAAGATGTCTGGCAGTATCCCCGAACCGCCAACGGAGCCAAAATGGCTCGGCGAGCTCTGGTGCTCCGCGACAAGGTCGAAGACGATGATGGGGGCCAGGACCACGTATTTCCCAAAATCGACCCTCCCCAGGAGGGTCCTTGTACTCCTGTGACCTGCAAAGAATGGTTAAAGGAAAGCGGGGGAAAAATGCCTCTCTCCCCTAGCAGCGGAAGAAGATGGGGAGCGGTGAGGGAGAAGCTCGCCGGAGCTAGCTCCGGCGACGTGGTGGTGCGCTGAATTAATGGGTGTGGATTGAAAAGGAAGATGGACAGATGATCCTAAGGCCATAGCAAAGTCAAAAAAATGCAAGAAAATAAGAAGGGAAAGCAGTATCTCAAGGGCAAAATGCCCGAGATAGACCTCGACGACCAACGTGGCCGGAGGTGGTGGAAGCGCTCCTTGGCCACGCGCGACCCTCCTAGATGGCTGGAGGAGATCCTATCACCATCTCCATTCCATAGCACACGAGGAGAAGGGCTTTGCTAGGTCTAAGAGGGTTCAAAGGGCAAGAGAAGGCAAGGGGTCATTTTTGAAAGATGGTGAACCGGGCGTGAAGAACGCGGGATGTCGGGGGTTGTGATGATCCAACGCCCAAAGCAAACACTAGGCGTGTATGCTCTATGGTAGACGAGAAAGATTGCAGGAGGAATCGACCCCAAAAGATGAAAGAGGCGACCTAGAAAAATCCGCCAAAACGGAAAAAAACTAGGTCCGTCAGCGCTACAGGAGCTTGGACCAGGGAGTTGACCAAAGGTCAACGTCCAAACCCCCCTGGTTGGTCCACGTGGACCAACCAGAAAAAAGCATCCTGGAAAAATTAAAAAAATAGAAAACGATTTTATTAAATTTTGGTTATAAAATAAAAAATGTTTATTATTTTATAAATTAATTTACTGTAATTTTTATTTAATTTTTAGAGGTATTACTTTACAAGTTACCTTTTATAGCCTTTACAGGTATATTCTTCTATATATTTTATTATTTTTTTTATTTTGTATATTTAATTTATTTATTTTGTCTATTTTTTATAAATTTATAAATCATTTTTATATACTTAAACATATTTTTATTTTATTTTTCTGATATAATTTATACACTTAATAAAATATAAGTATGGATTATATAGGTTTGTGTATAGGTCCTATACCTATGTATAATATACATCTATTTTTATTTTGTATTTATTTTGTATTTTTTTAGCATTTTAATGTACATATATATTATAAATAATATTTACAAAATTATAAAAATATAAAACTATAAAAATAAGGAATAAATAAGAAAATGAATATTTTAATCTGTACAAGTATACAATAGGGATCCAAAACTCAACTTTCAAACCGTAGCTCCGCCAAATGCGAAACCACCGCCAGTAAATAGATTATTTGAAATTATATACAATTAATAGTGAGTTTGACACATTTCGAGTTTTTATTTGGGAGATGCAGGTTAGGGAAGTTGGGATTCTGGAATTTTATTCAGACCATAACTTTTTATATGTGTATTATTTTTGAGTGAAATCAGTTTTGTATTTTTGTTTATTTAATTATCTACAACTTTAATGCACAGAGTTTCTTTATTTGAGATGTAAAAAGTGGAACCAAAAAAAGTCCCAAAATGAATAAAGAATGGATAAATTAAAAGGAATTTTTATTGTATTTTGGCCCTTATCTCCCCTTACTTTATTCCTTGTCGATCTAGTCATCGAGATGCCTAGGTCATGGGGTTTTGGGTCATAAAATATTTACAATATTTTATTCTTTTTCTTTTCTTTATTCTATAATTTTGGCGTTAAAAACCGCATTTTATTCAATATTTATACAATGATGCATGAATGCTAAAATGCCTAAATTAAGCCTATTTACACGCATTTACTAGGGTTATTAAGGCCAAAATGATAGAATAAAGATGATGAAACGTAGATTCATCATCCCCCTATACTTGCCTTTGTTAGTCCCTAGCAACCACTTATGAAATAAGTGCAGAAAAGAAAAACAAAGAAAAGAAAAAAGTAGAAAGATGGACTAAATTTAATTGTCAAACTTGTCTTCACAAAATCAAAGTTTGGAGCTTAAGTCGGACCTTTGGATTTTTAGTGCGATCGGAACCTTAATGGGAACCAGATTTGAAATGCAACAGTCCCTGAGAATCCCAAACTCTGTTCAAGTCTCCTCAATAGCCAGGTCAGAAATATCTCAACTCATACGCAAACCCTTACGACTATGAATCTGACTCGTACGGTGTAAGTGATGGTGGCTCTCCCCAGCTAGAACGACAAAGAGACTGACTTCTCCAGTACGACAACCCAATGATTCCCCAATCCAATAACTCCTTCCTCGAGGAGCAGGGTATTCCCTTCTAAGTTCATGTGGCAACCAGCTCAAGAGGAGGGGTTGAAGAGAAGAATGGACGGTAGCCAGTGTAGCTACCTATCCTAGGATGCAAGACCAGTGTAGTCAAGTCATCCGGCTGCAGGCTCACATATTTGACTTTGGAACTCAAGCTTGCTTATTGACTTTACAACATATGTACATACTTTGCAGGCATTTATTTTTGTACAGACATGTCCATTTTTTTCTCTTTTTTTTGAAATACTATTCACAACATCATTTACATAAGGAGTTTTTCCTCTTAAGACAGTAGACTATCCCTCTTTTGAAGCTTTATTGCAACCCACACTCTCCTGTCTTTAGAATTCCTTATCACTGGATGGGTTTGGGTGTGATGAACGTGAAATTCGCCTCATTAAAAGTGATGAATTAGTCGTAGTATAGGAGGCAAATTCGGTTCAGCAAAAACCACGAACTTTGAATGTCGTGGAATATTTATACTTGGCAAGTCTACCAAGGTCGAACATAGGGACATGGCTACTTAATATGTTTATCGAATTTCGATTTGTTAGGCACAATGTGAGTTAATTTCAATTTCAGGTCCATATGATTCACTATGCTAATTACAAAGAAATGCGAAGATGCATGCATTTTTTATCGGTTTTTATGCAATTATAAAGTGATGCATGAGCAATTATGCAAGAGAACATGTATGCTAAATACAATGTTACAATTATACCCTAAAAATTATGAGCAATATGGTAGAATTGAGATCAATGTCAATTTAATCACAATAATAAAATCGGTCATCAGATCAAAGCAAGACTGAGTAGAACAGGGTCCCAATTACCACATAAAAATTCACTTCAATTAAAACAGTAGCAAATGAGAGAAATAAACATGCTAAGACGTAGAGGACAAAACAAGGATCAAAACGATATTAAAATCATACAATTTGGACCTACGATGCTCAAGTTATGCTAAAAACAATGCAGGGGCATAATTGTAATAAAAATGCAAGAAAAATAAAGGATAAATATTGTATTTAGGACCCTAGAGGGACCTAATTGCAAATAAAGAAAACCGCCTGGGCCCATATATAATTTCTATATTGCGTGCAGGGACCTATTTGTAATTTTCAAAATCCGACGGGGCATCCCTATAAAATACCCCAGGCGAGCATGTGAGCCACGCGCCTGGAGGACCTCTTTGTAATATCTGAGAGCTGTTGGGGTCTTCGTGTAATTTACCCAAGCCCTCACGTGAGGTACATGCGAGGGACCAGGCTCGGGAGGCTCGGCTGGCTTGGAGATACGTGGCATCTGGTGGTGGCTCGGGAGAGTGGTTTGGCTGACCCGAACCTAAGGTTAGGCGTGAGGCTTGGTAGATCCATGTGGTGCCATCAGGACCGTCTGATCATGAGGATCAGATGATGCTTGCTCCTCTTCTTCCGCCATAGGCCACCGGAGGAGGCGGGGCTCCGGCAGACTCAATGGAACTCCATCGTGCTCAGGCGGCCTGCCTGACGGTCGAGGAAGCTTCGTGAGGGCTGGGCGTTGAAGCTCGATCGACGGTGTAGCTCCATAGTCATCTGGAAGAGCAAGGCGGAGGAGGGTCGTCGGAAAGGAAGCTCGAGACCGGCAAGGAGGCTTAATGTCCGGCTACTGGAGACCTGCATAGGTTAGATAGACGAAGCATGCTCTGGTGAAGTGCGTGTGTGAGGTGAATGAGGTGAAGCCCTATGTGCGGTGAAGAAGGTGGAGGGCAGAGGCTCCTTCTCCGGCAGACCGGCAAGAGAGTTGGTCGACGTGGTTGGAGGTCTGGAGTCAGGAAGAGGGTGAGCGAAGTGTTGGCGAGTATGATGGTGGTGTGGCAGTGATGATAGGATGATCGGTGGAAGGGGGAAGTGATCGAAGGTGACGGGAAAATTAAGAGAATAAGTAAGGAAAATATGGAAGAGGAGTACCTCATCGGAGATGGCAAGTTGGTGGAGGAGGAGGTCTATGCTGAGGGTCGAATCGACCCTCTAGTCATGGCTCAACCTGGCCGACCGGTCCAGGGAGCTTTGCTACCGCCAGAGAGGCGGAGCGACACGGTGAGTCACCGTGGGTCGACACCGGGGCCAACGACCATTATCGCTGGCCAAAATCTCCTCCTCTTGTCACAAGGAAGGAGTGGAAGCTAGGTCGAAGGCCCGTGAATGGTGGACGCGTTTGAATGTGGCGGAGGAGGTGGTTAAATAGACAGGGTTAATCGGGTGTTACAGAGGGTAGAAGGCATTTTCGAATGGTGATAAAGATGGCTGGGCGTAATGGCGAGGAGATTTAGAGGTTACGCGAGGATGGTGGTTGATCGTGCTACATGCGGTGACGTTATAAGAGGGAGAGGTGGCATGAGTCACCTTCCAAAATAGGAAGGGGCGGTGGTTTCACGTGATGTAACGGCTGGAGAAGGGGGGTGTCTGGAGGTAGGGGACGACTGGTCAACCGTTGGATCTAGCGATCCAACGAGTAGGATGATGGCACGGACTGAGGGTTAGGATCAGATCAAAAGATCTGATCCGACGGTGGGGATTAGGCACCGATGAGCGGTTTAGATGGCTAGGAGTGGAAGATCGTATGGTGGAGATTGAAGGGGTGATGTGGAGAAGAGAGAGACGTAGGATGGGTGCTGGATCGGAGGGCTTAGATTAAAGCGGAAGTGAGTGGCGACGATTTGATCTGGGATCAGATCATATGGCTAGGAATGGAGCGGGTTATGGATGGCGGAGATGAGGACGATCAGGGGGAGATCCGATGGCCCAGGAAGGCACCGGGTGGCGAGAGGGGAGGCGGGCCACGTGGGCGCTCCAGAGGGCGCCACGTGGCCCAATGAGAAAATTCAAAGAATAATTACAAAGAAAATTATAAAAGAAATAGCTAGAGGCTGAATTTGGAAAAAGTCAAAACATGAAAGTTGCTCGTTTTGACGAGATCTACAACTTTCATGTTGGTTAAAAAGCCAAAAAGTGTCATTTGTACAAAATGCATTTTTGGGGGTATTTTTAAGGGAATAAAAATACCGATTTTGTGGTCTTGAGATGTTTTTGTATTTTTAGTATTTTTAATCGTTAGTGAATTATATACTACTATTCTACCTAATTTTTAGGTGTTTTGAGGATAAAATAATTACAAGGAAAAATAAAGGAATTAAATACAATAATACAGGATAAAAATAAAGAACTAAAGGGTATTTTTATTGGATTGATTAAGCAGGGATTTTAATTAGTGGCTTTTAGCATGATGAATACGATATTCATCATACTCCTATATTTAAACCATGCTCGTCCTCGAGTATCTAAGGAATGAAGGAGTCGGATTAATTCCTGACATTGTGCGTGAAAAATTCAAGGCTTGATCTTTCGAAGACCCTTGACCTAAGTGATCCTAAAATTCTTAGTTTATCCAAGCCTTAGTCAGAAGGAATCCAACTTCTCTGATTATCAGACACTCTTTTTGTACATAGAATATAAGGATATGACATTTAGTGTATTGCATTTCACGAGAGCCGAGTCGATGCATCACTCAAAGATCCAGTACCAAAGACTCTCCTCTAGACCTAATCCTCAATACTAGGGAATAAGTCTACTCTTGCTTCAGTCAACCGTCACATTAGTTTGTCAGACTTGAAATGTTGATGGACGACCATATGATGGAGGTAATGGGATGGTGTCTATTTTTCTCACCCTCACATTGGAACAAGGGGCCTCTCGAGTGCCTTTTTACTCGACACATGTAAATTTTAGTATTGTTGATCAATGTGTCCGTCAAAAGAGTTGGAGTCGTCTGCACTTGTTTTTCTGGGAGTACACCGGGGTGTGTCTTTTCTGAGTATCTAAGATACCTTCGACACCCAGACTTGTATCGCTTACGATGCATGGCCCTTTTTGTGGTGTCAGCCCGACTTCTTGGTCCTAATTAGTGCTTGTTCCAAGTGGACACTTTGAAAAAGTTTGGGAGCGCTCGCCATTGGTGGAAGCTCATTTGTAATTTGACTTTGGTATTCAGAGCTTTTTCTTTGACATTTCATTTCTTTTGTTGGCTAGCTCCACTGCTTTTGCCAAAAGTTGGCACACACTGATTAACAAATTCCTTTAAGTTTCATCACACCCTAGCACATAGGTAAATATCAAAGAGATAGCATATGAATCTTGTTCACATACTGGCTACGGTTTTGTTGTCACTCAGGTTTTCTGAAGCCTTCATTAACTTTATCCCATCCTCAAATATCATTAGATCGGATCTAAACTCAAATCTCTGGTCCTTGTTCTTCAAGTGATATCTCAACTCAGCTCATCAATCATGCAGTTGTGGAAGTGACTGTGCTGATCATTTTTTTCTTGAAGGTAGAGATGAAGAATGCAATATAGCACTCAAATCTTTCAAACCAGGGCAGTGTGGATATTTAAGTCTTAAAAACCCTAATGACTAAGGCATGTTAACTCAGACTCTCAAGGTCACAGAAATCTAGTGTCCTCAAAATCCTCAAGCCTTAAGTGAGTGTGAATGTGTCAGGAATACACCAACTCCTTCGGTTAGTGATTTTTTTGTGTGATTTTTGTCTTTTGCAGATTTTTTATGGGTTTTAATTTTTTTTAATTCCTCGGAGAGACAATGACCGGCCCAGGCTCAAATAAAAGTATCCACTCTCATCCAGTATGGGTGTAAGTACGGGCTGAGACCCGTGTTACTTGAGGACGGGGCCATATGCGATGTCCCCAAACCACCCACTCTGCTAAGGGAGATCGAGGTTCCCGCACTGAAAATGTCTACTAAACCTAGTAGTCAGAGTCAAATTCCAAGAAAGATTTTTAAATTTTCAATTATTTTTTATACAGGAATATTTACAAAACTTAATCCCTCAATTTTAATAAACAATTTTTACAAGGTTTTCAGTTCACTAGTTTACCAAAACCCAGCTCGAAAATAAATTTTAAAAAGTTTTAAAAACACGAGCTAAGGCTAAAGTAAATATACAGTAATATACGATATACCCCCTTATACTTAAATTTTGCTATGTCCTCATAGCATAAGTGCCATGAAGACAAGGCTCGATTCAAATATAGGGTGATATAGCGGAACTGAGAAGGAGGGTCCCCCTATACTTAGGCCAAAATCGACCTAAGTACAAGAAGACGGGATGAGGGAGGGATAAGCAGGCAGGTCCCCCCTATACTTGGGCTACAAATAGCCTAAGTAAGGTCTGAATTAGGGGGGAGAGTGTCCTATGATACAAGGGTGAGGGGGTTCGTGAAATATACAGATAGAGAGAGACAGAGAGAGAGAGAGAGAGAGAGAAATATACAGGGGGATGGTGGGAGTGAGGTGAGTGTGTATGTGCAAGTGTGCATGTGCATGTGTGTGTGTGTGGGGGGGGGGGGGTAGATCATCAAGTGATCTACTCTTTTTCTTTTTTTTTCCTTTCTTTTTTTACAACAACAAAACTAAAAATAAATATGCAGATGCAAGTTTTTTTTACAATATGCAATGCAGGCTGCTTGATCTAAAACTCCTAAAATTTCTTCCTGAATTCTTTTGCAGCCTCTTCAGCGGAAGCTCCCGACTTCACGCCTCCATGAGGATCAAGCGTCCTCGATCATCATGGGCCCTGCCACAAAAGAGAAAAGTTATACACATCAAGAAATTAAATTAACAGATATGATGCAAAAATTAATGCATGAAATGAGGTCCTAAAAAAATGAAATTAATCAACAAAAAAAATCAAAATTCAATAATTAAGTAAAGCCGCATTCCCGGCAACGGCGCCATTTGATGAACGTGAAATTCGCCTCATTAAAAGTGATGAATTAGACGTAGTATAGGAGGCGAATTCGTTCAGCAAAAACCACTAACTTTGAATGTCGTGGAATATTTATACTTGGCAAGTCTACCAAGGTCGAACACAGGGACATGGCTACTTAATATGTTTATCGAATTTCGATTCATTAGGCATAATGTGAGTTAATTTCAATTCAGGGTCCATATGATGCACTATGCTAATTACAAAGCAATGCGAAGATGCATGCATTTTTTATCGGTTTTTATGCAATTATAAAGTGATGCATGAGCAAATATGCAAGAGAACATGTATGCTAAATACAAGGTTGCAATTATACCCTAAAAATTATGAGCAATATGATAAAATTGAGATCAGTGTCGATTTAATCACAATAATAAATGCGGTCATCAGATCAAAGCAAGACTGAGTAGAACAAGGTCCCAATTACCACATAAAAATTCACTTCAATTAAATTGTAGCAAATGAGAGAATTAAACAAGCTAAGATGTAGAGGACAAAACAAGGATCAAAACGACACTAAAATCATGCAATTTGGACCTACGGTGCTCAAGTTATGCTAAAAACAATGCAGGGGCATAATTGTAATAAAAATGCAAGAAAAATAAAGGATAAATATTGCATTTAGGTCCCTGGAGGGACCTAATTGCAAATAAAGAAAACCGCCTGGGCCCATATATAATTTCTCCATTGCGTGCATGAATTTATTTATAATTTTCCAAATCCGATGGGGCATCCCTGTAAAATACCCCAGGCGCGCACGTGAGGCACGCGCCTGGAGGACCTCTTTGTAATATCTGAGAGCTGCTGGGGACTTTGTGTAATTTTCCCAAGCCCTCACGTGAGGTACACACGAGGGACCAGGCTCGGGAGGCTCGACTGGCTTGGAGATACGTGGCGTCTAGTGGTGGCTCGGGAGAGTGGTTTGGCTGACCCGAGCCTAAGGTTAGGCGTGAGGCTTGGTAGATCCATGTGGTGCCATCAGGAACGTCTGATCATGAGGATCGGACGATTCCTGCTCCTCTTCTTCCGCCATAGGCCACCGGAGGAGGCGGGGCTCCGGCGGACTCAATGGAACTCCACCGTGCTCAGGCGGCCTGCCTGACGGTCGAGGAAGCTCCGTGAGGGCTGGGTGTTGAAGCTCGATCGGCGGTGTAGCTCCATTGTCATCTGGAAGAGCAAGGCAGAGGAGAGTCGTCGGAAAGGAAGCTCGAGACCGGCGAGGAGGCTCAATGTCCGGCTACTGGAGACCTGCATAGGTTAGATAGCCGAAGCGTGCTCTGGTGAAGTGCGTGTGTGAGGTGAATGTGCGGCGAAGAAGGTGGAGGGCAGAGGCTCCTTCTCCGGTAGACCGGCGAGAGAGTGGGTCGACGTGGTTGGAGGTCTGGAGTCAGGAAGAGGGTGAGCGAAGTGTTGGCGAGTATGATGGTGGTGTGGCGGCGATGATAGGATGATCGGTGGAAGGGGGAAGTGATCGAAGGTGACGGGAAAATTAAGAGAATAAGTAAGGAAAATATGGAAGAGGAGTATCTCGTCGGAGATGGCAAGTTGGTGGAGGAGGAGGTCTATGCTGAGGGTCGAATCGACCCTCCGGTCATGGCTCAACCTGGCCGACCGGTCAAGGGAGCTTTGCTACCGCCAGCGAGGCGGAGCGACACGGTGAGTCGCCGTGGGTCGACACCGGGGCCAATGACCATTATAGATGGCCAAAATCTCCTCCTCCTATCACAAGGAAGGAGTAGAAGCTAGGTCGAAGGCCCGTGAATGGTGGACGCGTTTGAATGTGGTGGAGGAGGTGGTTAAATAGGTGGAGTTAGCAGGGCGTTACAGAGGGGAGAAGGCATTTTCGAATGGCGATAAAGATGGCTGGGCGTAATGGCGAGGAGATTTAGAGCTTACGTGAGGATGGTGGTTGATCAAGCTACATGGGGTGACGTTATAAGAGGGAGAGGTGGCAGGAGTCGCCTTCCAAAATAGGAAGGGGGTGGTGGTTTCACGTGATGTAATGGCTGGAGAAGGGGGTGTCTGGAGGTAGGGGACGATTGGTCAACCGTTGGATCTAGCGATCCAACGAGGAGGATGATGGCGCGGACGGAGGGTTAGGATCAGATCAGAAGATCTGATCTAACGGTGGGGATTAGGCGCCGATGAGAGGTTTAGATGGCTAGTAGGGGAAGATCGTATGGTGGAGATTGAAGGGGTGATGTGGAGAAGAGAGAGACGTAGGATGGGTGTTGGATCAGAGGGCTTAGATGAAAGCGGAAGTGAGTAGCGATGATTTGATCTGGGATCAGATCATACGGCTAGGAATGGAGCGGGTTATGGACGGTAGAGATGAGGGCGATCAGGGGAGATCTGACGACCCAGGAAGGCATCGGGTGGCGAGAGGGGAGGCGGGCCGCGTGGGCGCTCCAGAGAGCGCCACGTGGCCCAATGAGAAAATTCAGAGAATAATTACAAAGAAAATTATAAAAGAAATAGTTAGAGGCCGAATTAGGAAAAGTCAAAACATGAAAGTTGCTCTTTTTGACGAGATCTACAACTTTCATGTTGGTCAAAAAGCCAAGAGAAGTCATTTGTACAAAACGCATTTTTGGGGGTATTTTTAAGGGAATAAAAATACCAATTTTGTGGTCTTGAGATGTTTTTGTATTTTTTAGTGTTTTTAATGGTTAGTGAATTATAGACAATTATTCTACCTAATTCTTTTAGGGGTTTTTGAGGATAAAATAATTACAAGAAAAATGAAGTAATTAAATACAATAATACAGGATAAAAATAAAGAATTAAAGGGTATTTTTATTTGATTGATTAAGCACGGGTTTTAATTAGCGGCTTTTAGCATGATGAATACGAGATTCATCAGGATGCACTTCCCTCCCTAGAGGAGGACATGTGTTTCCACTTATGTGCATCTCCTACCGGCAAATCCAATCCCCTCACCACTCCAACTGAGTTGAGCGATGTGAAAGGTGCAGGTGTCCAAGTCAGGTCATTATCAATAAGAGTCATGCTTGTGCTCCGAAAAACTCTACTTAGGCAGTCAAGAATCCATTGAACCAAGTCTCGTGATCCTCAAAGAATTAAGTCAACTAGACCTGAAGTACCTCAAACCCAATTCCTACAAGGTTCCTGTTATTAGGTAGATTTTAAGTTACAATCAAGCTCCAATCTCCGGATTTTACTTAGACTCGTTCAACTATCAAACTCAATCTGAAAAATGCTAATGCTATGCAGAATGCAGAAAATATTTTTGTGATGCAATTTTCAAAGATTTTGAACTTTTTATAGATTTTTGAAAAGATGATGATGCATATACATTTTTTGTATTTTTCAAAAAGATTTTCAAATGTTTTTGGATTTTTAATTTTGCACTTTTTTTGGGATTTTTGAAAACAAAGATTTTTGGATAAAAGCTAGGTACAAATATTTACACGGGGATGCTTCTTATATTTACAAGAAGTGGATTTTAAGAATTTACAGGGTAAGTGGTCAATTTTATACATATATATAGTGAATTTTTGGTGTGATGTATATATTCCTCAAACTTATTTGACACATGTTTTTCAAACAATTTTGAAAACTATAGTTCAAAGTAATTTTTACAAACATTTGACAAACATGTACACACGTTTAAAAATCATTTTGCAAAGGTTTTCAAACAGTATAGATAGATTTTTTAAAATATTTTTGCAACCATTTTTCAAATCATTTGCAAATTATTTTTCAAACTTTTTATTTCACACAAAGAAAATAAATTTTGAAAACAAATGTTTTTACAAAGGTTGAAAACATGTAATAAAACGTTTTCCAAATAGTTTTCAAAAGATTTTCACAAAGATTTTCAAACTATTTTTCAAATATTTTGCAAAAAACATTTTCACCTGATTTATTAATCAGTATATAGAAAAAAATTGAGGAATAATCGCATCATTTTATTAGCATTTTTAATAAATTTTAAATAATTTATAGCCATATTATTAGGAAAATACGAAAGTGCAAGTTATGGCTAAAGTATATACGTAGTATATATGACCCCCGTATACTTAGCTTGAGCTATGTCCTCATAGATCGGAGAGAAAAGAGAAGACATAACTCGTACTGAGTATAGAAAAGTCTAAAGAATAATTAAATGAAGGAATGAATGAATAAATGAGAAGTTGACCGTCCCCCTATACTTAGTATCAAATAATCCTAAGTATAGCAGACTGTACACAAAGCAGGGAGGGTCAAGGGTGGGAATGAACAGATCGTACTCAGATTGTCTCCCCCTATACTTAGGGTAAGATATCCCTAAGTATAGACAAGAAGAGGAGACAATGGAGAGGATCAAAGAATAGAGAAACTCGGGGTGCACACCCCCCTATACTTAGGACAAAGTATGTTCTAAATATAAAAGACTGACAAAAAGGGGCGGCATCTTTTAGATACAAAAAGAAGATAGAAATGGAAAAGAAGAAAAGAAATGAAGATGGAAAAAGATATCGTGAGGATGTACACACCACTCCCCCTGTACTTAGGGTAAAATAAGCCCTAAGTATAGGCAACAACAGGAGAGATAAAACAGAACGATGAATGAACACTCGGCTCGTCCACCCCCCTATACTTAGGACAAAGTACGCCCTAAGCAAGGCAAACACGAGAATGGGTGGACGAGCAAAACAGGAGATGGACATATATGAAAAAAGGAGGATATACAACAACGGTGGATGTACACGGGATCAAGAAGGTAGAAAGCGAACCTTCTTGCGGGACCGCTGAGGAATGGATCTGGTATGATACATGTCGACATCGGGGTTCATAGTGGACAAAAGCCGATCAGGGTCGCCAGAGTGAAGATCCTCAGAGGCCCTATGGTGTGAAGGCACAGACGGATGGAAGAACTGTGGTCGGGTCTGGCCTTGGGTGTCTCGCTGATATCGAAGTGGAATGGGACGAACTCATCATCATCGGAAGTAGTGTAATTGGAGTCGTCCTGCGAGGTATCGTCCAGGTCAAAACCAAAAGGCACGAACTCATCAGTGGAAGTAGTCGAACTCTGTTCGTCCTCTATAATCTCAACCGAATCATCTTTCTCATCAAAAGGCCCGAATTCTCGAATAAAAGCTATTAAATCAAATTCGACCTTTGGCTCATCTGAATCTAACTAAACGGGAGCGGACTCATCAATGAAAGAAGTCGAAACATGTCCGTCCTATCTAGTATCCAAATCTGTCCTCCGCTCAATGGTATCAATCGTGTAAATCCCGCGGATGTCATCAACACATCGCCAATCACAGGAAGCGGAAACACCAAGGTCTATGCTCTCCGAGTCTTCCTCCTTGGAGAGGAATTCTCGGGTCTCATCATCGGTCATGAAGAAAGTCTCTCTGATATCCTCATAAAGGTCACAGGCCTCGGGGTCAACTAGAATAGGTGTATTCACATCAGGTGCAGGTCTCTGGTCAACTGTGGGTGCGGCGATCAACACTTCGCTCACGTCAGCAGGACGGAAGCGAACCTCTCCTGATCCATAATCAATAACGACGGATGATTGGAGAGTGCTCCCCAGTGGAGGTCTCCATGGGTAATACGACAAAGTCAACATGATAGCTCATGCCCTGAATCGAAATGACAACGTTTTCTAGTATACCCTTCGGCCTCTTTATTGATCCATCAACAAACTGTACGATCATCCTGGTCTTCTTGAGAGGCCCAAAGTGAAGAGACTGTACCAGCGAGAAGGGTATTATGGTAATAGATGCACCGCCATCCAGGAGAATGTGATCACATGTGAAGTCAGAGATGGTGCAACTAATGAAAGGTGTGGTAGTGTTCTTTTTCCTAGGAATGGGACGATGAGTGATGGCATGGGCAGTGGCCATGGTCAAGATATGACGCTCAGATATGCTTCTTCGCTTTCTCTTCTTGGGAAGAGGAGTAGATAAATGGGTCATGGCCTGCTGAAGTGGGGCACGTATGATCTCATGAATGGTGGCCACCACTTCAGGTTCAGTCAATATTTTTTTGAATTTTTGGACCTCCTTCATACAAGGGAGGACGTAAGAATCATCATCTACACGAGGCATGCCAAGAGCAGTCTGTACAGCGGCATCCTCGGGATAAAAGGTGGGATCGGGTGTGAAAGGCTGTGTGGTCAAATGTTCTGACAAGTGGTACCCCTCCTCACAGTCTGACTCGATCATGTGTCTCCCGAACTCTTTTTGGATTTTTAAAATTTTCTCATTTTTTTGTATTTTTGGCGATTGCAAGCTCTCATGGAAATCCTCGAGTGAACCCATATCATCAAATGATGGAATATCATGGTCGCTCTTATTGGTACTAGTGAGGTGATCAATCCTCTGTCACATATGATCCATCATCTGGGTCAAGTGCTCAAGGGTGGACTCCATGAAAGGTGACTCCAATAGCTCAGTCTCGGGTGGATGTGAAGGGGGAGGTGGATAATATACAGATGGAGGTGGAGGTGGATGTGGGTAGAAGTCCGAGTCCTAATACTGCGGCTGAGGCGGATATGTACAAAAGTCAGGAGCAAAGTCCTCTTGGAAAAGGTGAGGTGGACCGGCTGGAGCGAACGAGGGATCCGCAAAGTTCAGATAGAAAATGCTCCAGGGGTCCATCTCGAAAACAAAAGGAAACGATCGGGAGAGCACGAACGTCAAGTCAAGAGAAGTGAGAAAAAGGCGCAAATGCACAAGGGCGATCTAGAACACACCCAAGCAATCACAAACAAACTCACACAAAACAAACCCTCAATTCACCTACTCAACTCGGTAGAGACCGAAAAGTCGGTCTTTTTATCTTGTCTGTTCTAGAGTTAGGTGAGAAGTCCAAAAGTTGCACAAACACTTAGGGAGCTGAAATGGGATTTGGGCACTAATCCTTAGCGTATGTGCGGGCAATTTAAAAGCGAAGACGATGAGGAGATTACTCACCCCAATACAAGATTTTCTTTTTAGTTGATTTTAGGGTCAAGTAATGTTAGCAGTCTCAATTTTATTGGTTGTCACTTTTTTTGAAATTTTAGTGAGAATGCACGAGCCTATCGGGGAATCAATTCCTTTGAGCACCTAAGTAGTCAAAATCAGAGGGAGAGTCGGAAAAGCAATGCAAGCGGCAAATCAATGATGTATGCTAAAGAGAAATGCTCACCTTACCTCCAGCACTCTTCATGCAAAGATGCTCAGCAGAATTGAAACCTATCTATATGCAAATGCACGCCGATAAAATCGCCCTAAGTGTGAGAAGCTGCTATTAGTGTGAAGCACCACAAGTCGGTCACCGATCTTCAATCCAGGAGTCCGGTCTAGGCTCATCCCTCCTCCTCTCGACACATCGAGTTCAGAAGCAGCGCTTGGTAGGGTGAGCTCGCGGCACGAAGGCTCGAAGATAATGAGGCGATTGTTTAAAGTTTTAAACTAAATCCAAACGCAGCTATAGGTACATGCAATGATGATTATTGTGTTTGGACCTACTCTATCGCCAAGCAACTCCTACGACTAAGGCTCAATCACACAAAAGAAATAAAACCAAAATCGAGAAACAAAATAAAAAAATGCGAAGGAAAATACGAGAAAAATCACGGTGAGCCCCCAAGTGAACAATCACTTGGAAATTAGGCTCGAAAGTCCAATGTCCTAAGTACCTGTATGATTACAAATTTAGTGGTCTCTCTCTCACAAAAAATTACAAAAATAAATGCAATAAAATAAAAGCTCAGGAATCGTCTTCAAAATTCCCTCCAAGTCCGCCTTGGTGTGAAGCCAAAGCCGCCTCACGTGGTTGCACGAGCGCTCCTAGAAAGGAGTGCCTCCCTCAATCCACGTACCTCGCACAAAGTCAAACAAGAGAGTGGTTAGACAATTCAAATGTAAATCAAAATAAGGAAAATAAAAGAGCGAAAATAAAAACCGCAAAACAGACAAACAATCACAACACAAACAAAAAGCCGAACTACGCGTTGTTGCTCCCCAGCAACGGCGCCATTTGATAATCGAGATTTGGCGAGGGTCTAAAGTAGTCCACACAAGGCGAGACCACACTGTCACTGAGCGTCCGCTCACGAAACCTCAATCAATCAACAATTAACCCACAACAGAAATCAAGCAATGAAAAGTGGTGCGGAGTTAAAATTTATTATAACTTTACAACAAAGATGTGTATAGGTGCAAGTATGTGTAGAGGTCGAATACAGGGAGCAAACAGGTAGAACGGGGCAAAATGCTCAAATGTGTGAGTGTGATCAGGTGTCTATGAATGCTATTTTTTGTGGGTTTTAATTTTTAATTTTTTTATTTTATATTTTTATATTATGATTTTTAATTTACTGATTTTATATTTTCTTTTTATATTTTATATGTTTTTATATTTTCTTTTTCTTTAAAAAGATAAAATAAAGTATATATACACAATAAAGAAAGAGAGAGTTAAGGTATTTTTAAAAATAAATAAAAATAACCAAAATTCAAAAAATAAAATATTTTTGGTCTTTTTATAATTTTATAATGTTTTTGTGATTTTTCTAAACTTTAATGAATTTTTTTGGTATTTTTAAAGTCAAAAATATTGAAAATAGTGGATAAAATAAAGATCTGAAACTAAAATGGAGAAATAAAATAGCAAACAGTGACAAAAATTCTCCAATTTAATTTTCAAACAAAGATACTGAAACAAAGAAAATTTAGAAACTGAAATTGTATTTTAGGGGTTTTCTAGAATTTCGAAGATTTTTATGAAGGTTTTTAGAGTTTTTATATTTTTAGGAGTTTTCTTTTATATTTTTTATGATTTTTGAACTGGAGTTAAAAGACACTAAAATACACAAAATATATTTTTTTAGACATTTTCTGAAGTGTTTTTATAATTTTTATGGATTTTATAATGCAAACAGTGTTGAAAATGCGTATTTTTGAATTGTTATAAATAAGAAAATGCAATAAATATGCAAAATAAAAATATGCCGTGATACTATGATGCAACAGGAGTCTATTGTGATTTTTGTGGATTTTTTAGCACTTTAAAGAGGCATGCAATAAATAAAGGAAATATAAAGAAACGACATGCTGGCAGGGGCATTTGTGTAAATATGGCAAAGTTGAAGGGCCCGCACGCAATTTTTACACAAAAACTATAACTCAGTTAAAATATTTATGGATAACATAGAAATAAGCAATCCCCCAGGGGCTTTCCTGCCAAAGGTGCCAAGTCCCACGTGCACGAGGCACGTGTATCTAGTAGGGATCCCTAAGCAATTTCCTAAAAACTAGAGGGTTCAGGCGCAAAATAACCACAAATATGTAACTGCGTTACAAAGTTCATGGATTTAGATGAAATAATCAAAGTCCTAGGGGCCCCAGCCGTAAAATGTCCTCCTCACGTGGTTGCCCACGTGAGCTGACGTGGCATGGGGCGGTTCTGCAATTAACAAAAGGACAGGAAATATAATGCAAAATATCCAAAACTTATACAACAACCGAGGAAGGATTTGACAGTTATTTAAAAAGGCAAAAATGCTCGAGGTGATTTTAGCAAAATACCCCAAAGCCTATGCGTTGTGGACGGTGGCGATGCTATCACTTATACACGCGGCGTCCTCCGGTAGCGCGATACCCCTTCACGGCCGGCGACTAGGATTAGATGAACGACGAGTGATCGAACGGTCGGGGCACGATATGATCCTGCGGCTGCTGGAGAGTCTGGACTCGATACATGATCCGACGGTTCTGGGTCCCTCTCCAAGAGCATGGAAGAACAGAGGATGGCGCGAGCTTCGATCGTCAATAGGGTGTTGCTCCGACTACCGTACTTGTCGCAGAAGACCTCCAAAGATGTCTGGCAGTATCCCCGAACCGCCAATGGAGCCGAAATGGCTCGGTGAGCTCTGGTGCTCTGCGGCGGGGTCGAAGACGGCGATGGGGGCCAAGACCACGTATTTCCCAAAATCGACCCTCCCCAGGAGGGTCCTTGTACTCCTGTGACCTGCAAAGAATGGTTAAAGGAAAGTGAGGGCAAAATGCCTCGCTCCCCTAGTAGCGAAAGAAGGTGGGGAGCGGTGAGGGAGAAGCTCGCCGGAGCTAGCTCCGGCGAAATGGTGGCGCGGTGAATTAATGGGTGTGGCTCGAAAAGGAAGATAGCCAGATGATCCTAAGGCTATAACAAAGTAAAAAAATGCAAGAAAATAAGAAGGGAAAGCAGTACCTCAAGGGAGAAATGCCCGAGATAGACCTCGATGGCCAACGTGGCCGGAGGTGGTGGAAGTGCTCCTTGGCCACACGCGACCCTCCTAGGTGGCTGGAGGAGATCCTGTCACCATCTCCAGTCCAAAGCACATGAGGAGAAGGGCTTTGCTAGGTCCAAGAGGGTTCAAAGGGCAAGGGAAGGTGACGGGGTCGTTTTTGAAAGATGGTGAACCGAGCGTGAAGAATGAGGGATATCGGGGGTTGTGATGATCCAACGCCCAAGGCAAACACTGGGCGTGTATGCTCTATGGTAGACGAGAAAGATTGCAGGAGGAATCAACCCCAAAAGATGAAAGAGACGACCTAGAAAAATCCGCCAAAACGGAGAAAAACTAGGTCCGTCAGAGCAATAGGAGCATGGACCAGGGAGTTGACCAAAGGTCAACGTCCAAAGCCACCTGGTTGGTCCACGTGGACCAACAAAAAAAGCATCCTGGAAAAGATTAAAAAATCATTAAAAAATAGAAAACGATTTTATTTAATTTTGGTTATAAAATAATTTTTTTTATTTTATAAATTATTTTATGGTAATTTTAATTTAATTTTTAGAGGTATTAATTTACAAGTTACCTTTCATAGCCTTTATAGATATATTCTTCTATAAATTTTATTATTTTATTTTTATTTTGTATATTTAATTTATTTATTTTTGTCTATTATTTTATAAATTTATAAAACATTTTTATATATTTAAACATATTTTTATTTTATTTTTCTGGTATATTTTATACACATAATAAAATATAAGTATGGACTATATAGGTTTGTGTATAGGTCCAATACCTATGGATAATATACATGTATTTTTATTTTGTATTCCTTTTGTGTTTTATACTTTTTTTAATGTACATATATATTATAAATAATATTTACAAAATTATAAAAATATAAAATTATAAAAATAATGAATAAATAATAAAATGAATATTTTAATCTGTACAAGTATATAATAGGGATCCAAAACTCAACTTTCAAACTGTAGCTTCACCAAGTGCGAAACCACCGCCATTAAACATATTATTTTAAATTATATACAATTAAATGTGAGTTTGACGCATTTCAAGTTTTTATTTGGGAGATACAGGTCTGGGAAGTTGGGATTCTGGAATTTTATTCAGACCATAACTTTTTATCTGTATATTATTTTTGAGTGAAATCAGTTTTGTATTTTTGTTTATTTAATTATCTACAACTTTCATGTACGAAGTTTCTTTATTTGAGGTGTAAAAAGTGGAACCAAAAATAGGTCCCAAAATGAATAAAGAATTGATAATTAAAATGAATTTTTATTGTATTTTGGCCCTTATCTCCTCTTACTTTATTTCTTGTCGACCTAGTCATCGAGATGCCTAGGTCTCGGGGTTTCAGGTCATAAAATATTTACAAAATTTTATTCTTTTTCTTTTCTTTATTCTATAATTTTGGCTTTAAAAACCGCATTTTATACAATATTTACACAATGATGCATGAATGCTAAAATGCCTAAATTAAGCCTATTCACACGCATTTACTAGGGTTTTTAAGGCCAAAATGATGGAATAAAGATGATGAAACGTAGATTCATCACCTATAAAATAAAAATTCAATTAGTATTTTATCAATTAATTTAGAAATGATAACTGGTAGAAAATAGTTTGGCATTTGTAAAGTCAATAGAACAATATACTATCCAAAAGTTTCATGCATCTCTACAGCAAGTATGCATGAAACTAAATCCACAGCATATATCTATCAGATTAACAAACCTTTAGAATGTTTTCTACATCTTCAATGCAAGAATGCAACTATTGCAACATGGAAAGCATCCTAAAGAAGTATTGAACTTATAACATATCCAACCACAAACGCACCACCATCGTCCAAAATTAAATTATTATTGTTACAATCCCATAAATATTATACCGTACCTAAATATCCTTCGGATCCTTTCATTTCTATAATTTAATAAAAGACATATCTAATGTGTGGACGTGGACATGCATGTAGAGATCCTCACCAGCATTTTCATCTTAGGTGACGGAATCGTTCCGAGCAATAATATCAAATGACTCCCTCACCCAATTCAAGCACCTCAACACTGTCTTCGATTCTATCTACAGATCCAAGTACGCATAAGCCATGCAAGAGCATATGCTCCAGATCCGTGCTACACCCCCTCTCCAGCCGCATGCCACCAGATCGCATCCCAACTCATTGTGTCCCCCCATTCAACGCGCTTGGAGGGGCACATCATGCCGCACCTCCTCTCCCTCGCTCTTGACAGCACAACAACTCGGCTCCAAATCGCACCCACGGCTCCAGATTCGCTTCCTGTGCTTAAACCACCTCTACACTCCATACTTGGCATGATGGTGAGAGAGGAGGGGGAACGAGTGATGGAGAAGAAGGAACGAAGGAAGAGAATCCTCGGGTTAGGGTTTCGACAAGAGAGAAATAGAGAGAGGGAGAGAGAGGGAGGATTAAAACCAATTATGGTTTCTTAAATTGTCTAAGCCGTTGATACTAAATTTAGAAATCGTCAAAAAGATCAAAATGGGTTTCATCCAATAAAATAAGGATTAATTATATGTTTCTAATTATAGCCACATGATTAAAATCAAACGGGTGTGATGGAAGGCTCATCATGAAAGTAGTGAGACCCTACCTCATTTGAAGTTTCTCCTATATGTATTACACATACATACATACATACATATATACATACATACACACATACATACATACATACAGAGGAGTGATCCTATGAGAGCAAAAAAAAGTGAGAGCATGAGAGCATGCATTCTGGACCACATAATCACGTTTTCTCTCTCCTGATCTTCTCTCTCCTGGTTGGATCATGCGGTCCAGAATGCATGCTCTCATGCTCTCACAGGTTTTTGCTCTCATAGGATCACTCCTCTCAGTGATCCTATGAGAGCAAAAAAATGTGAGCATAAGAGCATGCATTCTGGACCACATGATTCTATTTTCTCTCTCTTGGTTTTCTCTCTCCTGATTGGATCATGTGGTCCAGAATGCATGTTCTCATGCTCTCACAGGTTTTGGCTCTCATATAGGATCATAGAGGAGTGATCCTATGAGATCCAAAACCTGTGAGAGCATGAGAACATCCATTCTGGACCACATGATCCAATCAGGAGAGAGAAGACTAGGAGAGAGAAAATGGAATCATGTAGTCCAGAATGCATGCTCTCACATTTTTCTGCTCTCATAGGATCACTCCTCTCTATATATATATGTATGTATGTATGTATGTATGTATGTATGTATGTATGTATATGGTAAAATGGAGTTGCCCCAGGGAGAGCTAAGAGCTAAGTTGGCTCTCCCCACTCTATTTTTCCATTTTTTTGAAAAATTGCTTCATTGGATTTTCGTGTTATGTATATGGTAGGTAGGGCTGTGCATGGTTCACGGGTTTCACGGTTATCTGACCCGATCCGTATGGAATCGACCTTAAACCAATTGTTATCCAAAGAATCACATCGGATCGGGTATCCAACCCTATTTGACCCGTGACATACGAGGCTCCGATCCAATGGTCCGTGGATAACCATGGGCCAACCCATCTCATAACTCCTTCAATCGGGATGATATCTATGGGTCTACCTAGATGGTATTCATTAGGAATACAAATGGACGGATACAGAAATGGGTATAGGTGTTACCATATGCATTATTATATATTTTGCAGTGTCACTTTGATATATCTGTTTATTTTGTAGGCCTTTGTGGACCGTTAATTATCAGTTGTTTGAGCCGAATTGTCGAGGATAGTGTAATAATGATAATCAATTTAATAACCATCATTTGTTAATTTGCTTTATTTCGGATGTCGTAATACGACCAACTGCTAAATTTCACAATAATATTTACTAGTACTAAGATGAAAATATAGCAAAGAATATTATTTTTTTCATTTTCATATCTTCGAAAGTAAGATATATAATAATTGAATATTATTCGTTACTTGATTTTTTTAAAATCACATGAACTTTGAAAAAAAATAAATCGTATTAGTATGTAGTCTTTATTCGACATGTATTTAAATTCCATGTTTATTGGATCCATATTTGGATTTCACTTTTTATTCGATTCATATTTGGATTAGCTCCTTATCCGATATGTGATTGGGCCCGCTTTTTATTCGATCCGTATTTGGATTCGATAAATATCTGATTTGGATTCGTATCCATACTTTTTAAGGATATGATTTCCTTAATGCATATCCGAATCATATCCGTATCCGATTCGTATTCGATAGAGATGAAGTGAATATGGATATGGGAATAGGCATATCTAATATGTATCCGGTCCGTTTTTATCCCTGGTCTTAAGCACAACAAAAACAATTAAGATTTATGTATGATCCGTCACCATATCCGACCTACAAGCAATCGATAACAATGCATGTTTCGGCAACGATATTTGGGTGGGGTGGGGCTCCTTCACCCACTGCTTTGTTTCCCATATTTTATACGGAATTATTGTTGAAGATAAGAATTTAAAAAAAAACACTAATTTAATCATAGTTAGATATATATGAATGTAGAATTCGTGATTAAGAGAAATTTTATGTTTGAACATTAGAGAAGATGAAATAAAAGCCCGTGCCAAAGCGGTATATGAAATTGTCCTGTTCTATATCACTATGTAAGTGTCAAATTGATATATCCACGTACCATCTGGCATATTCATTTCATACATATTTTAAATTCGGACATTTAAATTTTAAAATATAATCTCAAATTTTGTAGTGTTGGACTTTTTTTGTCATTTATATTTTTACACAAAATCCTATTTTGGAAGATTTAACAAATTTTGTTTGGCTTACATCTAATTCTTTTGGATCCACGGTTACCCACGGGTAATCCGAAATACAATGGGTATCCAATCTAATGGACAACTATTTTGATTGGAGCGGGTTGATCCGTTGATCCAATATCATGGATCGGATCGGGTCAACTCTAAATGGAGCGGATTTTCTCCCCCACGAACACCCCTACAATAGAAATTACAATGCTTACCAATGCTTCTAGTATTTTAAAATTTTCCTTATACGTGATGTTTGATATCGATAAAACGGTTTTTGCATTTGTGATTTTTTTAGGGTCATTGGTTTGCGCCTTTACAATTACTGTTTAACCCAAATTATACTTAATAAAAGGTCCAATAATTTTCAATGATTAAAACTAATAACTAACTCAACTCTTAACTAAATAATATCTAAGCTTTGATAGTGATACGGGCTAACTAACATCTAGATTGTTGTGTGAATTTTCCTCAACATTATACTGTACAAATATCTTTTTATTCTATAAAATTATATATATGACCTATAAATATTACAATATATATAGTGTTATTTATAATATACATAGGCTAATATTTTTAATCTTGGTTTTTTTAATATTGGTTTCTGGTGTAAGTAATATAGTGGTCGTCGTTTATTTGATGTTAATATTAACGAAATAAATGAATTGGTTTCAAGTCTTCAAAATTTCCTTGATTAAACTATTAACGTGATTGCTTTGTAAAGGTAAAATTATTCCGTTTTTACCTAAAATTGCTCTGAGGTTATTATTAAATCATGCATTACTTAAAAATCCCCAAAAAGTAAGTGATTATAGTACTACAGCAAAAAAAAAGGAAAAATAGTATTGATGTGTATAAACATCGAAACATTATGGCGATTCATGCTCGTCAAAATAGAGATTATTCGACATGAATCGTGTTATGTCGATTCCTCCTTTTCCTTATATGCTACCAAAAATTAAAGTATTTCCATTCCTCCTTTTCCTCATAAAATTTAAGAGTGATTTTAGGCATAAAATTTTTATAATGTGGGTTCACTAAAATGCTTTTTTATAAAATTTTTAGCAATTGAATTTTAGTTAATTCTATAAAACTTATTTGCATAAAGTACTCTCCATTCACCATTGAAAAGCCTACTTAGGTAATTTTGACTTGGATTAATATTAACTTGTGGTTCATTATGATTAAATTTATAAAAATCACTCTATTTCAATAAAATGTTCACAAAAAAGCATTTTTTATCCAAAAATTACAAAAAAGTTGTAGTATTTTTATTTCATCATACCACAATATGTCCAAGTTTCAAAATTTTTGTAGGGAAATTTTACACCCATAACCCTTAGTAATATCGCAATAACATTCATATCCCTTCATAATTGTGAATTACGCTCAAGACCCTAAATATGCCATCTTACATCCATAACCTTCCTCTACTTTACTTCATAAACTCAACCATATGATTGAGTTAATCAAACCAATCAATGATCTAACGGCGGAGACTAACTTAAATAAAAAATATCCCATCAATAGTGTAAGTTGGCGGGGTCGGATGAGGGAGCTAGCAGGGACCATGCGGGGGTGCCGGCGGAGCATCCGGGGGTCTGCAGAGTTCGACGCTGGGGGAATCAACCCAGGCAGGGGACCGCGGGGTGGGGGGAGTCGACCCATCGGTTTCACGGTGGAGGGGGGGATGTCGAAGGCGGTTCCGTGGAGGGGGTGGGGGGGGGGCTTTTGCAGTTGCGGGTGGAGGGTGGGGGGATCACGGGCGAGGGAGGGACTCGACGGGCCTATGGGGTTCGAGGTTGACGACCTTTGTTGGGGGGGGGGGGGGGGGTGCAGGCGAGGGAGTGAGACAGGGGAGCCGCATGGCCAGGGCGGGAGGGCTTCGTGAAGGAGTGCCGCGGAACACTAGGAGGAGAAGCTCGGCTCGAAGCTTCGAGGATGAGCTCGACGGCGGCGGGCGATGCTCGGAGGGAGGGGGATCGACCCGAGGCTTCAAGGAGGAGATCGGCGGCGGCGAGGTCTACTCGAGGGAGGAATGCTTCGACTGTCTTCGAAGCACGGGAGGAGGTGGTTGTGTTGGACATACAAGATGGCATGTTTTGTAAATTAAAATGATTTAGGGGTAGTTTTGTCTTTCTCAATAGAAAACATCAAATATAACAGATATCCAAACATAATATAACACGAGATCATGTAATGTAAGAGTTAAACATTACTCGAGATTTTTCATATAATTCACGATTACGAAGGGTTATAAATGTTATTGCGATATTAATGCGTGTAAAAATTCTTTTTTGTATTTTATTTGTATGGAAAACTACGTAAAACATAAAAAAAGTCATCTAATTTTCATGTATGCATATTAATTCGTAAAATATAAAGAAATATGTTTCACATAGTTTTTAATATTCTCTACCTAGGAAAAATACAAATTTAGGAAAGTTACGTATATTTTCTAAGTATTTAGGAAGTTAAATATCAGTAGATGTATTAGAGGTGAGAGTGCATGTATTAAAATGTCAAGCATGTGGCATATTTATTAATCCATAATTTAGGCAAGTGGAATTGAATTCTGACAACCGCGGTATTAAAAACTTCCATAGTCTTCACTAGCTTTTGCTGTTTCATTTGACCGTCCCGTCCATTTCTATCCCTATTGCTATTTTCAAAAAAAATTAAAACATTTGTAATTCTCTAACTTTGAACAATTAAAATCCATATATGACCCAAACTTTTTTTGACGATGTATATAATGTAATAACCAACAAAAAATAAGTATGAAATATATATGTAGGCCAAGTCTACCCTTGGTTACTGTTATTTCCATTTATTTTTAGTTATTAAGTCATTAATTATTATTTTTTCTCTTCCAAAGATATATATATGTCTGTAAAATTTCTAACAAAACGGAAAATGGAAAAGAAATGAGCTAAACGATGAAATGCTCCTTACTCTCTCTCTCTCTCTTTAATACCCGTTGGACTTCCTTTTGGTCAAATTGGAAGAAATACGTATCGATTCATATTACCCTCATCATTCTCTCATTCAATTTTGGGAAAGTTTTATAGATAGGATCTTCAAATAGTAATCTTTCAAAAGACTACTTTGGTTTATGTCATTCCATAAGATCAATCACCTGCAAATAAATATTACTTAGTTAGTGAGGAATTTTTTTAAAATATTTAGGGCTGAAAGGTAAAGTCGCAATGGGAAAGGATTTGCGTCCCTTTCAAATTTGACCCAAATTTGACGACCGGTAGAAAAAAAGGAAAGAAAATTCCGAATTGGAAACAATTCACATACTTTTTTAATTAACATGTAGACATATTTTCCTTCTATATTTTTTCACCATCCATAGACAACTGGATGTGTTCAGTTGTAAAGAACATGTTTTTGACGTTTTATTCAGGAGGATTTCATTTGTAAAAACAACCTACAAAAGACTCTTTATGTCAAATACCCGATTATTTATTTTAGTCTTTATCAATTAATGTTGATATATTCTCTCGTATCTCACTATATAAGTGCATATGTGCACCCTTCAGGAGAGGCAAAAAGGAGTCTTTTTGTTCGGCTTGCTGAAAAACACCTCTCGATCACTTCTTTATTCCTTCAAAAAGAGACAGAAATAATATCACAGTCGTTGTATTGACCGAGTGGGTTTTGTCAGAAAAGATTAAGATGAATTAATCTTCTTATTTTATTTATACTCCTAAACAAATGTGTATAGTGGATTCATAAGGGAGTGTCGAACTCAGGGAGGCAAACTGTTTAGAACTAAGGAGAATCGGAGGACAACTTAGGTAAAAGGGTTTCCTAATTTTTATTTTATTTTTAAGGATTTTTCTCGATTTTTATTTGGTTTTAATGATTTTTATATTGTTTTTGTAATTTTTAATTATTTTATGATTTTTTATTATTAGAAAATGTTTTTTAATTTTTATTTAATTTTTATTTTGTTATTTTATGTTTTTAATGTGTTTTACTGTTTTAATGAATTTTTAGAGGATTTTTATGATTTTTATGGTGTTTGGTTTATTTTTAAGGCAAAAAGTAAGTGTTTATTAAAAACTGTGACGTTTTTGTGATTTTTAAGATTGAAAATAATGCTAAAATATTTTTATTGTATTTTCTGTAGAAAGTAGATGAAAATACCTTCAAAACGATATATTGTGCGTTTTTAGGGGATTTTTCTTGAGTTAGTTATGAATTTTTGAAGTTTTTAGGTGTTTTGTAATTTTTATTAGTATTAATATTTTTTTATTTTTTTATTTTTAAAACGTATTTAATACTGAATATAATGTAAAATATAGTATTTTTGTGTATTTTAATGTATTTTTATATTTTTTATTTATTATGTTTATAATATGTACACTACTATATATACAGTATGATGGGTGTAATGTTATAAAGATTGGGTAGCCGGGAGTATTGGTGTAAAATCTTCGACTTGAGGGTATACTGTGTAATTACTCTGGAAATCCCGAGGCGCGTGTAATTAGCAGGAAGCTTGGGGCGTAATCGCGCAAAAAGTCCAGTGAAACACGTGATCTACGCGAGCTTACTTCTAGACCTGGACCGGTTTGATATTTGCCGAACCTCCGGGGGTGCACGCGTAAAGAGTCCACGGAGAAATCTGACGCACGCGCTGGTCACGCATGCGTTGCTCCAGATTTGAGCGGTGCGGCGGTGGGCAGCGGTTTATTGCAGCTGACGCATGGCGAGAGCTCGTCCGTGTGATCTACGCAGACCGGAAGGCTGGATTAGTTGATGCGTGGTTTGTTCAGGTGCGTTGATATATTCTCCAATCATGTGGTGAGAATAGAGCCTGGTTATGTCCCTTCGTTCCTCCCAAAATTAAACTTTGCAGGTTGCGATTTCGATCTTCTGGAGATCCTAATCAACAGAAAATTATGGATCACAAATACTTGATGACGATGGCGGTTTTCCAGTTATAGCCTGGATCGCACGGCGAAGAGACGTCTTTCTTCATAAACGGCAGTTGTCCTGCTAATACTGGGGATCAGATGAAGATGAGCAGCGGTAATCGAAGGTCCTGACAACGGATCTCGTCGATACAGCTGTGCTCAAGCGCGGTCGTGTTGCGTTTGTGCTCTGTGTGCTTGAAGCGGCGGACTGGATCATCGGAAGGAGATGCCGCTAGACGGATGGTCGTTACGCTCCAGCTCCTTTTCAAGGCTCTGAAAGTGCTCGCAGCAGATGGAATATGTTCTCAGATATGCAGTGGACGCGATCAAAACGATCTGGTCTCCAGTTGATGGAAGACGAATAGAATACACCTGCAATTTCCTCACACTAAACTCGAGGACATACCTCGGTAAATGGTTAAGCAAAGCATATAGGAAAATGGGGGAGCCGTATGGATAATATCCTTATACGAAGATGGTGGATTTGTGTAAAAAATTGAATCAACAGAGAAAACGAGAGAGAGAGAGAGATTGAGAGGATAGAAGAGATGGAAATGGAGAGATATTAAGAAGAACTTAGGAATAGGGAGGAGACAGGAATTGAGATGAAAAGCTAACCTGAAGACGAAGGGAATACGAAATGTTAAATCGCCTGGGGGACGGGACTAACCTGGACAACAGATTGGCGAAGGAGATTGCTTGTGGATGGAGTTCGGAGGAGCTCCAGGTCCTAGCCTTGACACGGCAGCAAGAGCGCGGAGGCTCGAGCACGGCGGAGCGAAAGCAACGACGCCGGCGGTTGATCACGCCGCACCACTCTTCTTCACGACGTCGCTCGACGATGAGATGATCGGAGGCCTGTCACTCTCCCCTCTTTCTCTAAACCGGAACTCGGAAGATGACAGTGTGTTAATGACGGATGAAATGAATGGGAGGGGCGTTGACGACCTTAAATAGGAGAGGAGAAGTCGCGTCACCGGCGGGGGTGACGGGAGCGGGGTGGTTGGCCAACGGCCGAGCCGTTGAGGAAGTTGGGTGGTTGGTCGACGGGCGGAGGAGATGGGTTGGAGGAATTGGGTGCACGAGGAAGAAGGGGGAGAGAGGGGAAAGGTAGAGAGAGAGAGTAATAAATGAAGAGAGAGAAGAGTAAAAAATAGTATAAAAATAAAATAAAGTTAAATAATAATTAAATTATATTATGTATTTTTTTATAAAAATAAAGGATTAATATATTAAATAATAATATAAGTTACGGCTTATTGTACAATTATACCAATACGGAACCCGAAAACCGCGTTTTTCGCATTAACTCCGATTTTAGCGAAACTAGTGTCCTTTTGTAGATAATTGAAAAATATAATTTTAGGGATCGAGTTTGCTCAATTCGGAGTTCATACGATCGAGTTATGAGGCCCGGACGAAAAAAGTAGCGGCTTCGAGCCTCCAGATTTTTTGGTATTTTAAGTTATTTTTATTTTTGTATTTTTATATACAATTTTATATGATTTTAGGAAAAAGAATTAAGTCAAACGGGTTTACGTTTATTTAACTAAAAATTCGGGAAGTTTCTACATATAGTACACATATACAACGGGGTGCAAAAAGCCGAAACGCACCGATTTCATCCGATTATTTTTCTGATATTTTTAATAAATAGTATTATGTACAAAACGGATTTTAAAACTGAGTTTGGTTATTTGGAGTTTTCTATAAATAGATATGAACCACGGAAGTCGGCTTTTACGGCTTTTTCGGTTCATTACGGTTATTTTATTTTTATGCCGAAATATTTTTCTAATATTTTTATAAAATAATATATATTTTTATGAACAACTTTACATAAGGAGTGTTTTGATTTAAAGTGGTTTTGATGATAAATAAAATAGGTGAAGTATTTACAAAGTGAAAAATAGGTAAATTATATTTTTGGTCTTTATTTTCTGAATATTTTATAAATTAAGATCCTTATCTCCCCCTACTTATTTCTTGTCGACCGGTCAATATTGACCTGGTCTCGGGGTTAGGATCAGTCCGTATATTATATATACATCCTTCTTTTATTTTTTTATTTTTATTTTTCTCTTTATTCTTTTATTTTAGATAATTTAAGTGTTAAAAATATAATATTAATGTGTGGTTAGAATGACAATTAATTGGAATTAGTGGATATTTACATGTATTTTACCAAGGATTTTAGCCAAAATGAAAGAATAAAGGCGATGAATCACAGACTCAACACTTGCAATTCTTGGTAAGTCTCGTTTTCTTTTTTACTTGCGTTTTCATAATAAAAATCCATTTTAAGATAGGTAATCTATGATTTATTCTTAACAGACTTGGTTAATTTATTAAGATGCGATTTCGGTTCTAGGAGACACACAAAAATGGTTTGTGCTATACTTTAAAACAATAAATAAAATTATGATTTTCTTTAACTACATGTGTGTCTGATTCGTTTTTTAATGTTATTTTCCTATTTTTCACTTTTTTCTTTGCAAAAAAACGATACTTAGTCATTGACTTATAAAACAAACCCGTAGAGAAATATAATTTTAAAAAGAGTTCTGATGTTGTAAAGGATGTCAGATCTGATGCCGGTTCTGCAGAGAGATGCAGAATATCATATTCTATAGATTATTATACATATAGAATATGTTCTCGTACATGTCTGTGTGGATATGCATGTGTCTATTCCATTTAAATATTTTGATCGTACAATTCTAAAAATATGAATCGTAGTAGATTTCATGTCAAACATATAATATGACTTATATGGTATGCATAAAAAATCATAAAATTGCTAAAGATTTTGATATTATCTTTGTTGTTGATATAGGGTGTAGGCCAAAGGTTAGAGTCTACGTACACTAAATTATTTATGATGTGATTATATTTGTGAGCTTCTAATAATTAAACTATGACATGAGTCCGATCAATTTTATATACCATAAATATATTAATGTCAAATGCAGAAAAGAAAATATATCATAACCATGAATATAGCATAAATCTGGTGTTGGAAATCAAATCAACTTTCTCTCTCTATATATATATATATTGTACTTTTGATTATCCAGAATTGTAATAAATCTATTTATGGCATGCATAGATTGATGAAGGCAATTTGATCCAGCCCAAAAACTTCAACATAGCGTACAAATATGGTGTTTATGTCAAACCAAAAATTAAAATATTCTACTTATTAAATTTCATGTTATATATTTTGCTTGATATTATGTACGATGCAACTAAAGGTTTTGGTACAAGAAGAGATTACTGTAGTTTTTATATATATATTTCATAATGATAATTGACAATGCAGATTGGAGGATACGATGGAGAGAAACAAGGAACGGCTTTCGACCATTCTATTTTCTACTCGTTATAGTACTTCGTGTTGATTTGTCAAATGGAACTACTAAGCATAACTTCAACGTACTGCAAAATAAACGATCGAAATTTCAAACGGGAGAAAAACCTGTAAAGACTATTAAGGTAATATTTAAGCAGTGTTTCAACTATAACATACGGAGTTTTCTATTTTGACTTTTTGATTAGCGGTAAAGGGTTTTTCTATCCCCATCAATGTCTTCAAATTTGAGTTTACATTCTTAAATATTAATTTTCCTGCCACTGAATTTCCAGGGTTTATTATTTCAATCGTTGTTAGCTATTTTTGACGATAATTTAAGTAATATTTTGACGAATTTGTTTGGTATTCTTCTTTACATTATATTGGTAATGATGCATCTCTATAGTTCCTTTATCTTCCATTTATTTTGTAAATGGTTGTATATAATCTAATATTGAATAATAGTAAAGGATATGATCTGTAGGAAAATTGCGATTTTTCCTTTGCTTTTTCGTCTAGTGATCATTTACGTAATAATTTTAAGAGATTTTTTACAACTCATAATTCA
>JAZKJV010000258.1:230778-280105 GCA_037367405.1 Ottelia alismoides
TTTATGGGTGTAATTATCCCTAACACAAATAATACTAAAATACAAATGATTCCTAACCCACCATGATGTGTATTATAGTCATATATCTTGTATTGTTCGCAATGGATCTTACCATATTTTGACCATGTGTTTGAGAATCGAAATCTCCCATTTATGGACAATATCACCGAGGTCTTCAAATATCGGCATAATTTAAGATATCGGCATAATTTTAAGTTGTGACATATAAGTTATAAGCATTCTTATAAAGAATTGTAGGCGTCGGCATGATCTAACTTACCGCCTCTTGTCAAGGTTAATAAAAATCGACAGGGAAAATCACAGCAGACGATTCGCCTCCTAGCTTGAGAGGAACAAACTTGCTGATGCAAATGAGTTCGATAAAGTGAAAGTGAGAGCTGGAGAGGGTGTGGCCAAGTATATTGGGTTTGGATGTTGAGTTGAGGAGGTGTTGTCTTTGTGGTTTGATACTCCATAGAAGGTGAGCATTTCGTAGAACATGTACATGTACTCTTGCCATTTTTTCTTCTTACTATGGTATTGACGTTGCCCTTTAGGTTTGTTTGGTTGCTGGGTTGGACTGAGTTGGGTTGGGGTACACCGGTATACCCCTCTTTCCAACCCTCTCAATCATCCTCACAGTTTACTATTCACAGGGGTACCCCAACCCAACCCAACTTAGTCCAACCCAGCAACCAAACAGGCCCTTTGTGTTCCATAACTTTCGTTGTCCGTGCTTCTTGAATCATCGGGGATCTCTACCAGGTGAAATCTGCGCTTCAAGTTATACTATTATATCAAAAAATATTATGAAAAAAGCAATAAATTATTACCATAATAGATGCATTACTTGTAATGTTTATATAATACAAAACACATCTTAAAATCAAGAAATTGAATAATTTATACTTTAATATCAAAATTATATGTCAAAAGAACATATTTTTTTGTAATATTTCAAAGTATAACCTTCACATATTGCGATAGAGCGTAAATCGCGGAAATCTAAACCCCCTTAACATATATTAATTATAGTAATAGGCTTCTTGAGAACTTAATGATCATATTTGGACAAAGTACTAACCTTCTCTTACATACAAATTTGTTCATGTTGCAGGGTTTTTTCCCCCTTTGGTTTACCTTTAAAAGTTTATGCCTTGAAGATATTTTGTACTTGTGCAATGCACGGGTCTACCACTAGTTTATATAAATGAGGGAAGTTGACATTTGTTAAGTCCGACATTAACTTCCCAAGTCTATATATGACCATGGTGGGATAGAAAGATCTCAATTGTTTCTTCTTCTTTTGTGTATGACGCATGTCGAGAGGGACTTAGCTTCACCCCCAATAAAGATGTGCACCATATCCGACATGACATGGAGTACAATGGCTAGTGTGTAGTCGACAATGTCAACCTCACCTAGCACACCTCCGTCAACGGTTAAATTGAGAACATATAGTGGTGTATGAAAAGGCAAAGGATAGGTAACCCTCCTTAGATACAAAATGGCAACTACCCGCATTCCTCTTCTTGTTGGAGGCCATTACCTCCCAACAAGCAGGGTACATTTAGCTTTTACTAAACATGGTCAAGGTGCAGATAGAAGGCAGCCGACCGCATGAACGAGGACTAAAACCCCACACCTAATAGAGTGAGCAAATGTATGGAATTGTAAACCAAACCAATTATTGAATATACTCTTTAGGATGTATACTCTTCTCCATGAGCATCTTATACCAAACATATTGCCTTTAAAGGTACATGCTCTTTAATATGTACACCCTTTACCATTAATGGAACTTTGCGAAAACCCTAAGCACATATGTAAACCCTTTACCATTAATGGAACTTTGCGAAAAACCCTAAGCATGTGTTGTGTTCTTCATCCTCAACATTCTCCTCTTTAGTGATTGCATCATGGCGATATGTTACAAAGTAAGCGGATAGACGGAAATATATTCGGAAGTATATGTGGATTATGCAGTTTTGTAATATTTTAATTAAAAATAAATAATATATAATAATAATTTCAAAATTTAGATATGTTACAAAAATATATAATATAGATGAAATACCCATGGCGAACTTTTTTTTGCAAGTACACCCTCTCAAAGCACCCATCTACCATAGAATATGGATGAGAAAGCATATGTCAAAACCACTTCCAAGTAAACCTACCAATGTTCCCTCTACCTGTGCACTTGCTCAAGTATAAGTTTAAGACCATTTATACTCAAAAAGGAGACATTATAAATATTCCAAAAATTCCAATAAAAACATATTATTTATTAACCAGAGTCCGCCAAGATCAAATGTAGAATGTAAGTGAATAATTCTAAAAACTAACAGTAGGTGATTTATGAAAAATATAGCAATCAATTGATCCAAAATTTCAGTTGCATTTTTCGATAGATATAACAATCAACTCGACCATAATCGAAAGATATGACATCAGTTTATTGTATTTTTTATTTAAGAACAGTAGAATTGGAATCAAAATGAACCACTCATTCGAGAACTAGAGCATAGAGGGTTGGGAACTCGAGGATCGAGACTCTCATTTATCAGGTGGGGTTTTTTTAGGACTGGACTGGGTTTAGGTCTTAATACAAATGAGCCTTTCCTGAATATTGAACAAATATAAGATATACGGTTCGCTAGAGAGACCACCTCCGCATATGCGGCCGCCTGGCCCACCTTTCTAAACACCGCTTCAATCCACGTCGAACAATATGGCACATTCCATCCCTTACCCTGTTTGGTAGGAGAATAAGCCCTGGAATAAGGGGTCAATTCTCCTCCCGACACGATTCCCAGTAGTACGACTATTCCCTATTATTCTATCTTATTTTACTCTTATTCCTATCTTTATCTCACCTTACCTACCTTTATTTCACCTTATTCTCCTTATTCCTATCATCCAGCCGAACAGAGAATAGACCATTATTCTCCTTATTCCCCATCCTTATTCCTGTTTATTCCTGAACCGAACGGGCCCTTAGAAAATAAGATCCATGAATTTCAAAATCTTCTGAACACAAGGTGCATGGACAGAATACTTCACTCGATCAATTTCATAGGATAAATGGGTGTCAGAAAATGTATAATAGAACCCATTGATATCACGTCACTGAACAATCAAATGAACATTGCATGCTAATGAAAACCAACAAGACGCAAACTGCCTGCAGAGAGATTGCGTCAAATCTTTAGCAGCCATGTACCCTGAGATTGAAGCATAGCTCGAAAATTAATTAGGTCAATAGAAAACAGAAACCCAGATGAGCAGTCTCATTGAATCCGAAAGAGTTCTAGAGAGAACCATGCTTGATCAATTTCAATGCACACAATTACACTGAGCACTGAAGCAGAGAAAGATGTGAATATAACACTTTTCAATACATAGTTAGAATTGTTGATCAGAGAGGATATAAAAATAAACCTTCACATCCAAAACGATGAATAGAATCCAATACCCTGTAAACCATTTTCATGACATTAAAGTACATTACCACAATCAAATGAAGGCCCTTCACAAATAGGCCGATTTAGCTACCAGTAACTTCATTAAATCAGAGAGAGAATGTAGAAACAAAAAGATGCTTTGGACGAGGAGATATTGGACCAAGTTCACATTTAGGCCGAAGTCCAACCAGCGCAATGAAAGTCTCTAAGAAGAAAAATGACCATAACCATGAGACTGACAGAGCAGTGATTAAACAATTTTTGAGAGCTTTTAAATAGGAACCGGTAACTAAGTTTTCTATAAGAAAAAACCAACAACTAAGTTTTTCCTATACGCTTGCCATCGACAAGGAAGATTACAAAAGGGAAGGATTTTCCATACTCACTGAAGATGCGAACTTTGTGCAAGGATACAGAATTTGGTGGCTTCAGTCTTTGTCTGTTACAAAAATATAGCAAGAAAAGAGGGGCATGGCTGCTCTTCCTCAGCTTTCCATCAATCCATCTGACCATAGTCGACTACAGAAGAAACTCCATGCTTAGAAGCTGGAGCAGCTAACAGATTATATTACAGCAACATCAGTCTATCGATTAAGCATACAAGTTAGAATTCCAATGCAAGAGGCAAACCTGGAAAGGATATGAAATGAAAAGAAATGAGAACAATAACCAGAAGTGGATAGATCCATGCTTATTATGTTAGTGCTAATACCCAATTTGTATTGAGATATTTGTTAAAACCAGGGTTCACAGCAATGGAACGGGAAAATATTTTATCTGTTTTAATGGAACTCTAAAAGTTGTGATATGTTTTTCTTCAGAAAAAAGCTTTAAGAACGGTATGTGGTGCATAAATCATTTGGGGAAAAAATGGTAAACAGTTCACCAGCTTTTTTGCAAGTTACAATGACACTTGTGAACTTGCGAAAGAATTGCTAAAACAAAGATAGTAGAGACATAAGAATATCACCTTGCCAAACAAAATCTATCCAAATCCCCAGCAGTGAAGTACACAAAGCAAAAAACTAGCCAAAGAAACCACGACACTTAATAGATCCACACAAGCATATCTTCTGTTTATGTCCACTCTGACCATAGTCATATGTTAGCTCCCTCATCGGCGGGATGTGCTTCATTGCAAAGAACATGATATGAGGGCACCCCTCATCGCCATGGTCATGTAGAACTGCCTGCCAGAAAACATTTGGAGAACAACTGTGGTTCATGAAGCGTGATATATTGCCAAATCTCTTTGCACTTATGACCATAGGCAAAGGCTCAATGGCTTCCTCCTGGTCATCGTGGCTCGGTTCACCGAGCAACTCTGGTATGTAGTTCCATCTAAATGATTTGTCAGTAGCTTGTGTTGTCTCAAAGACATAGTCATCCTCTTCTCCATCATATCTGATGTTCACCTTATCGATGACTTCTCCAGTATACTCACATATGAAAGATCCAGCCCTGATAGGGTCCCACGAACGAAGTCCCCACCCCCTGTCCATGGTTCTAAAAACTTCAAAGCGAAGCTTGGGGCCTTTTCTGTATGACTCGATTACGGCAGTTAACAGAGCACTGACACAGCAAGCTGCACTCGTATACTATGCGCTTGCGACTCACAAGTAGACCAGTTGAACTATATGGGAGATCACCTCCATTATGCTGGGCACAAGAGCAATTGGAATCACCTGGAAGGCATACACTCTGACAAGAACATCCTTGCAAAGGCTTCATTGAGCCTTTAGGCCTCGAATATGTAACCTTAGAGGTATATGAGAAAAGTTCCGGCCCTTTCTCCGAGTCAACCTCGTTTACAAGGCAAACAGGAAGTGCTTCTTCACCAGAAGACATGTCAGGTAGGATGACATTTCCTCTAGAAGATGGGTTCTCTCTCCATTTCTCGATCATTTTCCAAATGGCAAATCCATCGGGCTGACCAGCCTCTCTAAGCAATTTGTACTTGAAAACATTGAATCCGGCCTTTGTTTTCTCAGCCCACGACATTTGGATCTTGTAGAGACCATCGTAGTAGTATATCTTCCCATTTTGGATAGTCTGGTCCTTCACGGCTCTAATGACCCTTACCTGGTTCCCTCTATGCAAGCTCCTCTCCAAAGCCAGATTACCCCTTTCAAGCTTTTGATCGTCAATCTGCTTCCTGCTATCATTGATCTTACTACCACCTTGTCCAGTGTAGATTAACGTGTTAACTGCTTCTGACTCATCCTCATAACCACCTGATGACACAATGCTCGATGCCACAGTATCGTTTTCATCGTTTATCTTAGTATTTATGTAATCTATACCAGCCATGCTCGGCGAGTGAAGTCCAATCAAACACATCTCGAATCTGAAATAGAAAATATCACCAACCTCAACGCCTGGGATTGGTCCCAAGATCTTCCCCTTATGGAGGCGTAGGTCACTGTCCATCATGATGGCTCCCGCTTTCAAGTCAGGCCTCCTGCTTGTATTATGTCCCTCATCCACCTGCATCAGCCTCCTTCGAAGGGCGTCGAAAGTCATAAGAACGGTCTCAACCATCTCTCTAGGTTCGGTATTCAGAGATGCAGAGATCACTAGGAGATCCTGCGGTGTGCTATACTTGGACCTGGGCTTTTTCTTCTGCTTACCATCTGTACCCGTGCCATCCAAGCTATAACCACTCAGATGCTTAGATTTCTTAAGCTTCCTCCCACTCGATGACGTGCGCTGCTCGCACATCCCAGAGTCCTCATTCAGAGGCACGATCATAGGTGGAGTTTCAAAAGTGGTATCCACTGGACGTTTCACCGGCTCACCCACACCCGCACTGGGGATTTCATGCATTCGAACAGTGCCATTGCTCTGAGGCACTTCTTGATTCCCCGCATGCACTGGGGTGCTGAACGGGGTAATGCAAACGAATGCAGGGGAACTGGGGGAAGCGGAAGCGCTGAACCCGAGTGATGCAGGGAACATCGGTGTTAACGTTCTTATCGGCTTCACGTCCAGGACAGCCCCCCGGGAAGGATTCCCACTCTCCCTTCCTTCCATCACGACTCTACTCAAATCTGCAAAACACAGAAGTGTTAATAATGATGGGCCAGACCAAAGATCGCAACTTGGAAGCACAACAGGAATAAAAACCCTAACCCTACAAAAGCAACAAGGCATGAAACGGCGACATGGGATCCAACACATCGAAAAGTGTCGCCTTTATACTTTGATACACTGCCGGGGGATCGATTCAGGGGCAAAAGAACGGGTATAAGTGGGGAAAATGGGAGTTGGCAGTTGCAAAACCCTAATTTCACACGGTTTCATCATAGATTTGGGAGGATCGAGAAGATGAGTCTTACCTCGAAGGAAAGAAGCGGTTCTCGGAGGCTTCTGGTATGATTTGGAGCTCTATCTCTTCCGGGATGAGTGCGTCAGCCCTATTGTTCTCGCTGGAGAATCCATGGAGAGATTTGGCGACTGCTATCGCAAGGGGAGAGGCCAACGGACAGCGCCCCGTGCATTGTAGCCTCCGATGGCCGACACATGGTGGACATGGATGCGGATGCTCCCCGCCCCCACTGCAGCCACTTTTTTTGCAGGGACTTTGCCATGTATGTGCCTCTAAATACCCTTGTTTCGCAATATACCCCTCTCATTTGCCTATCTTCGAAAGATTGCTATTAGAGATGCAAACAATCTGATTCGGGTATACATATTACTTATCCTTTATCTTTATGGTTATTTACACTCATAATTTTGAGTAATTTAGTAATTATCTCAGGAACTCTCGATAATCATGAATTACATGCAAGATCCTGAATAATCGCTCCGTTTTACACTCATAACCTTATGTTAGTTTAGTTCATTAACTTAACCAGATGGTTGAGTTAATCTAGCCCAATCCGTGATCTAACGGCAGAGATTAATCAAAAAAAGGAAAGGAAGGAGAGGATGAGGTGGGTTCGATCCTGGAGCTTGCAGCAGGAGGTGGGGTCTTTCACGGAGGGCGGCGGGCAACGACGGGGGTAGGTGGGCGGAGGTACATGCAGGAGGGAGATCTGACCTGAGGCGGACTTTGCGGGCGGGGGCTCCGACCTGAGGCGAGGGTGGGGGGCTCTGACCTGGGGCGGGGGCTCTGAGCTGGGGGGGCCAGCGACAGGGCTAGGAGGGAGGGAGGTCCGTGCAGGAGGGAGATCCGACCTGAGGCAGACTTGCGGACGGGCGGGGGCTCCGACCTGAGGCAGGGGTGGGGGCTCTGACTTGGGGCGGGGTCTTGACCTGGGCTTGGAGGCGGGGGGGGGGGGTGGGGCACCACTTGGGGCTTGCAAGGGGAAGGGGGTCTCTGACCTGAGGCATGGTGGGCTACGGCCGGGCGAGGGCTCCGACCTGAGCAGGGCTTGCGGGTGGGGGTTGCTGCTTGGAGGATGAAGGGGAGGTGGTGGTGCTTCTTGGAGGACGAAGGGGGGAAGGAGGCTAAAGGGGATAGTAGTCGTATTTGTAAATAATTGAAAGTTAAAGGGTATAAAATATAAAATACTTGACGTATACCGACATAGTTGACGGGAAATTGGATGAAAATTAACACGGGGTATGGGTGTAAGAGTTAAGCATTACACAAGTTCTTGTATGTAATTCGTGATTATCGAGGGTTCCTAGGGTAATTACGAAATTGCTTAGGGTTATGGATGTAAATATCCCTTATCTTTATCTGTTCCATTTATAATATATGTGTGTGTGTGTGTTAAATGGGGTTGACCTCTCGATGAAGTTAACTTGGCTCTCTCCACTTTATTTTCCTCATTTTTTTGGAAATACTTCCGTGGATTTTCATCATTACATCATTGTATTATGTTATTCAAATTTTATTATGAAACAGAGAATCCTACGACCTCCATCTAGACGAGATCGATTCTAACTATAGATTCATTTTTCTTAAAAAAATAGAAAAATGAGTCGAGGAGAGCCAAGTTAGCTCCCCCATGAAGAAGCTCCTATATAGAGAGAGAGGAAACTTCCAATGAGGTGGACATTTCCTTGATGCATGGAAAGTCACGTCAATTTACGCATTTTTTCTATTTATTTTACAATTTCTAACTCCATAAATTTAATACTAAATATTAACATAATATGTATATCACGAAAGATTTATGAAAATATTAGTATATTTGACAAAAAAATATTTATTATAATATGGATGATATATTTTACAAAATTGTATGATCATCATTATTTTACAATGTGCAGTTTAACTTTACAAAATTATTACACAATTTATAATTTTGGTAGTTGACTTTCTAAATTTCAGAAAAGAGAGCATACACCCATGTGTAGGCAACTTTCCGACACACACTTTTTTCCCCGTATTTTTAATATTTTTATGAAATAAATCATAGTGGATTTAGATCACAATATGTCACCATGATGTCATTCAAAATTCGACTTAATTCGAGACTTTTATCCCCTCCATCAAGGATGTCAAATTTTAACGGTCTCGGATTTGCTGAAAAGCGTCCCCTTTCTAATGGAGATCTTAGGAATGTATGTTTTACATGAAATTTGAAACACATATTTCACGTAATATTTTAAGTAAATCCCTTAAGGGTCCATTTCAAAAAATCAAAAAAAAAGGGGAAAAGGGGTGGGTGTAGGAAAGTTACCTACACATGGGTGTAGGCTACCCAATCCCTAGAGAGAGAGGGGGGGTTGATCTTGTGAGAGTCAAAATCTATGAGAGCATGAGAGCAGTGAATCTAGACCACTGGAATCTGTGAGAGCATGAGAGATGACAGAATCTAGTGGTCCAGAATCACTGCTCTCATGCTCTTACAGATGTTGGCTCTCTCAGGATCAACCTCTCTCTCCATATATATATATATATAGGGATTGGTAACTTTAAAGTTACATATATATATAGGTAACTTTCCTACACCCACCTATTTCCCTTTTTTACTTTTTTGAAATAGATACTTAGGGAATTTACTTAGAATATTAAGTTAAATATATTTTTTAAATTTCGGTTAAAACAGACATTCCCAACATGTCCATCGGAAGGGGTCGATTTCAACAAATCTGAGAACGTTAATTTTTAACTATGGTGATGGATAGTTAGAAGTGTCAAAATAAGTTGAAATTTGAATGACGCCATGATGGTATATAGTGATCTAAATTTCTCAAAGATTCAATTCAAAAAAATAAAAATAGAGTAGAAAATGGATGGGTGTAGGAAAGTTACCTACACATGGGTATAGGCTCCCTGAAAACTATGCGACCATATTCTCAAAAATCAAAAGTTGATTTAAACATATATTTTATCGGATACAAACACTATTAAAAATTACTTTATAGATAATCTTAAATATACATGTATTTGAAGGATTACATATATATATATGTATATTTATGGATATCAGATACTTGCGTCCAGATCACTTTTAAAATGAATACCGATATACATGTCAGAATTTGTATAAAATGAATACGATGACGAATCAGATTCATATATATATATATATATATTTATCCCTAGTTGACATGATTTAGCTCATCCTTTATTGATTACATGATAATGATATTTATCTTCAATTTTATCAAAAAATTCTCCTCAAATTGAACCTTAGTGGAATTCAAATCATAATTCACTAGATATCATTAATCATATTTACCAAGTATACATTGATTTTCATGCATTATATAGTATTTTAGTATATTAAAGTATTTCTAAACGTACCATATGTATATAACATTTAAAGCATATTCATGATTCTCCATATTGCTTTCATAATGAGTACTACTTTTTATGTAAGAGAGGATATGTTGTGAGATGGAAGGATAGCGTAAGGATGGAGCCATGATATTATATGAAGAGAGGGCACAAATCAAAGTCAATAGTGTACCTATTAATGTAACAAAGTCGACTAACGTAAAGAATAATTACAATGGTAAAATATTATACATACGTATGTATATATATATATATATATATATAACTTTTTCTTAATTTACCTTCTTATAGTTATTCTCAATGGGATTTCATATTTTAAAATCTTTGAATAATTTCTTCATTACTAATATTTGTAAACTTATCATTTCCAATGTTAGTAACTAAGTTATCATTCAACTACTAATCTTCTATCTTATTTCGAAGATGGGTTTTAAATATTTCATTAAAAAATTGCTCTTTAAGCTATTGTGGTTGCAATAGGTAAAATAAGTTCTAACTTGGTAAATTTTAAACTAGGGGATATGGCATGTTTTTCTCAACCAATTTTATGTAAGACAAAATCCTCTTAAGAAGTCATATCTAATAATTATGATACTATTAGTTGTTTATATTGCAGCAACAATACCAATATCCTTTTGGATTTCCGAAGTAATTAATTTTAGATTTTCCAAAGCATCTTCTTCTTATACAATTATATGGGCTGACAAATAATCTTATATATCAATAGAAACTTATAAAAATGTTAATTTTGCATATAACTCTTGTAGAAAATTCTACATTCTTAAAAAAAGAATGGATCATTTCAGCAACATTATGAAAAAAACCCATATTTTCCTTAATTTTTGTGAGCACAAAAGAACAAATTTAATATTATCAAGCAAAATTAGTAATGAATTTTATAAAAATATCACATGTATACCCATGTTTCCAAGAATTATTAGCATGGCATAAATTAAGTTTCTTAATCCATATATTTTGATTTTAGTATTTGCATAGATTCACTTTTTTAAAAATTTTAGTGAGCACAGATGCTCACCTGGGACGAACGAACACTTGGCCAACATACGTGCTCGTCCGGTGCCTCACCCACTTGAATTTCAGACCCATTTTAGTGTGTCACCTCTTCCAATTAGCGGGTGAGCATCCCGCCAACACTCGTGCTCGTCTGTTATACTTGCTCATTTGAATTTCGCAAGGCATGGTGCATGGCACGTAATGAATTGTGGGCGAGCACATGAGCCAACACTAGCTGAGCACATCATGTAACACATTTTATACAGTGATGAATGTCAATGGACGTACAAAGGATACAATTAATTCTCATCAATATTTAAAAATAATATGCAATCAACTAGAGTTGTATATTAAATAGTTCTATAATTGAAGGATTGAATTTCAAAAGCAAAGTATACTTTGGACATAGCTCAATTGAAAAGTATATGCGAATGGGTAAGTAAGTTGAAATTTCTAGACAGACTATGCATCAAATCTTTCAAATCTCGTTCATTCGAAAAAGTTCTATTTTAAGGCGATGAAGAGTCACGACTGCCACATCTTTATGATTTATCAATAGCATTTAAAGGGTTATTATCAAAAAATATTATGGATGTTCTATCGGATATCAATAATTTTTTTCTAGATTATATGTTCTATACGGATCCACACTAATGAGATGGGTTATTTCGAATATTCCTATTATAATGTGTAATATAGAGAATATATTTTCACTAGTATTTTTTAATTCAATAGAGCATCTAATGATTTATCTACCATACGAGGCTAAAGTTGGTGGGTCCGTTAAGTATAGATAGATGTATACATTTCAAAGGTAATGGCTTAATTTATATGTAGTTTTCTTATCTGTCATGTTAAATTTATATAATACTAATGATTATCTTTATCTTTTTTTGTTTTTTTTTCTGAAAAAAGAAAGAAATAAAAGTCGGGTGGAGGGTTTCATTTGTTCTCAATATATATATGAAGAAGTAGTAACCTTTTGTGCAAGGTATTTCTCCAATGAAGTTGAGACAATCTAAAATAGATCGAGTAGAAATGAAATCAATCTCTCAAATGAAGATTATCACGTAAGCGTCTTTCGTCCATCAGCTCAGCTAATAGGAAAAGAAAGCAAACATCTGATGTCAAAGCAAGAGAAAGAAATTGTTAAATTATATGTTTTAGACAATTGCAAAGAACTAACACCATTTGTCGAGTATATTAATATTTATGTTATATTTTTTTTATTAATATTTAATTCTTATAACGTATTAGTAATCTTCATTTCATTTGAAATAGGGAATTCAAAAAGAGAAATGGGTGATGAAAATCAGTCTTGGAATGAACATCCGATTGTTAGTACTTACTGGCATAAATTTACAGAATGGTTTAAGAACCAAATGAAAGTGCTAAATGATAATGAAGCAAGGTCAAGGATGTTAAAATATTTTTCAAAAGGTATGATATGGTAAGTCTAATTATATAGTGGTTGTTACATTAATGTCTAGCATTTCCATACGATAAATTTAAATAGAAATATAAGTACTCGGAATTATAGGATAATGTTCGTGGGTCTTGTTACAGAGAGGGTAATATCAATGACTACGGAATCCTAAAATAAGTTTTGGAAGAAGAGTATAATGTTCCAGGACTTAACAATAATTTCTTATTTCTATGCGAATTATATGACCTGGAAGATGGTGTAATTATTGATATAAGGAACAAAGTTGGTGATGTGATCTCTCGAATATATATATATATATATATATATGAAGATTTAAATAGTTTATCCTTGCTATACAAGTGGACCACGAACGTTATATTTCTCAAGTAACACAAAAAGGAAATTGTTGAATATTTAACAGCCACACGAATAAACTCTCGAAGTTACATAAGTAAGGAGGATAATAGTCAGTAAAAAAACCGTGTTTTCCTAGCAGATAATTTCATCACATTCACAAGCTAATTTCTCAGGAAAACATCATTGTGACGGTTAAGACGTCAGGTATAATTCATCCCTCCGTAGGGAATGCAATTCTAGAAAATTTTATCATCGAGAATAATATGAAAACTGTCACTAAGGATCACCATATTCCTTTTTATTTAAACTTATTTATGATGAATAACCTGTAGGGAATGATTTTTTTCTGTTTTTATCTGTTGCAATTTGACATCATAAAGGACGTGCTAACCATATGGAATGAATCCTTTTATCATTAATGCAAATTTTGACTTAATTTTAATCGCAACAAACTAATCGTCGCGTATGCAATCTATTTTCTTTGCCATATAATCTAACATGAAAATGGTTGAATGCATACAATCCTTACTCATTCTCTACTCAATCCTAATAAGTGTGCACTTCTCATTCTAAATAATTTCTTTTCAATGATTTTATCACCATGTTTTAGCGATAAAAGTATAAAAAAATCATGAGATGAACTCTAACATATACACACTCCATGATAAAGATGTTTCAATTAAATAATGATATATAAAAAATTACTTTACATACTCATCAAATTGAACTTCAAATCACTCAAAACGTACAATAGAAAAGAACATTCCATTTACTTGGACACGTCTAAAATGTAAGTCATGAAACAAGATAACAAAATGGAAAGAACATCTTCAAAAGAGAATAACATATACAAGTACATGAAATGTAAGCGTAAACTTCCATACATTTCTTTGTTATATTCCCCATTGCGATCACCATCTTCACTTCAGTGTGGCGTATTATTAATATCAAAATTGGATGACTACTGTCAACAAAAATGATCACAAAGTTATGCATTTTATAGAGAGAGTCAACTAAAATTTAATTAGTAGTAGAAGAAATATATCTTCATCACAACATCTAAAAGCCACTATATACAAAGTTAGTTTTAAATTAAATATACATACCGAGAAGATGTTTTGCATAATATGAGTGGCTGGTGGAGATGGGCTTTGATTTTCTTGTCCAGAACTTTCACCTCTGTTGGTCGGCATTCATGTGGTACTTCCACCCTACATATAAAAAATGCTGAATAATTTTTTTAAATAGGTGTCTCAATTACATATTGTAAGACTCTTACTTGTGTCATGTGGTGCACATAGTTATGGAAATAAGGAGGAAAGAGATAGGAGTTTGTTGTTGAGGAAAATGATTCAGAAAGATTTGATTTTGAGTATTATGCAAAAAGATAATCAATAATATACATAAATTTTTATATGATGGTTTATATGAAATAACCAATGAGCTTACAGATATATAATACATATGATATTGTGCTAATAAAATGCATGGATAATATTCTTAAGCTCCGCAATCTCTGTTTCCATTTCGTCTCTCATTACATCAACCTTATCCTACATATTTTACAAGTAAGAACATAAAGATCGAATAGCTAATAAAAATATCCAAACAAGGTACCTTGACGTTCTTTGTTGTAGTCTCTGCAATTCTTAACCTCATTGCATCTATGGGGTTGCGTGGACGTGAATTATTAGCACCATTGCCAAAATGTCTAACTCGATCAAGATTTTACGGATGAGCAAATGTATTGTATGCTTCGTTTATTAAATGATCCCTGTCTTGCATATCTCTCGACGAGTATCGATATAATCATGTATTTCCTTCTACAATATTTCATAAACATATAAATATAGTATAACGTAGTAGTAAACATCAATATACATATCACAATAGTATTTTCTGTGCCATAAAATTCATTAATCATCTCCATCTTTGACGGGGGTTGTCCATTCTTCTTTGTCTAATCACAACGAAAGCATCTCATGTGAACGATTTGAAAAATAGAAAATAGGATAGTTCAAATATTTTTTCCTTAAATTTACCATCTCATTCATGACTCGAGCATATGACTTCTTTCCAATAGCATGATTCAAAACTTTTGTATTTATGTTTTTCTTGTTGATTTCCAGTTCTTGTAAAAATAATAGAAAATAATTTATGACTATCATGCTAAAACTTATATATAGTATCCAATTCTTTTGTTATGTGCAATCTCAGATCAGAGGCAAATGGGGAGCGAGACAGGAGAGAGATAGATAACCCCAGGCAGTTCCCTCAACTTCGCAAAGCTACTATATCAATCTATATAATAGGGGGAGCTGAAGTCACCCGGGAGAGTAGGAACAAGAGTCAGCTTGATTTCCTTTTCTTGATAGATGGTCAGCGTCAGGTCTACTATAGATTTCGGGAAGAAAATTATGAAATACATAATATGCATTTCAATACATGATTCAATGACACTTTCCATTGTTTGATGCATTCCTCAGATTGATATTTTTCAATACGTACATCATTGTCAATGATTTTCCACAACATATCAAGTCATTCTTCATATATTCTGCAATGCACATTTCCAATCTCGAAGTGATGTATTTTATTAAAGACATAAGACCAAGCATTTGGATTCTCTTTTAAATTAAATTTTGCATCAAGATTAAAAAGAATAAATCATTACAATGAAGAAGATACATTGATAAATATAAACAATCAATAAGTAAGAATGATAATATTCAAAAACAAAAAAATTATATTCAATTCCTCCCATGTTCTTGCATATGAACTTTCCTTTTGATTTGCTTAATTTAAATGCACCTCCTATATATCTCCTCGACGAGCAAGAATTCATATCATTCCAGCAAGTTTGTTTAGAGAATCTTTGGTCCAACGGGTTGTCCTTTCTCATTCCATTCCAAACTTAAAGGACCATCCGTTGATAAAAGCCTTGTAAACGAAGCTAAACCTCGACCTCTCTTTTCTGCAATAGAGAGGGCTTCAATAGGAGGATCACATAATTCTTCATTAATTGTAATATCATTATTAATTGAAACTCTCTTGCCCAGCCAATCTTGATGACTTCCTAACCATCCTGAAAATAAATAATTCATATTATATAATCATACTAAAAAAATAACAATAAAACCTTCTATGAATCAAGTAAAATGTGGATAAACTTACCTCTTAGTATGTTGCTTCCATATAAGAAATCGTGACTCTTATTATATTATCTCTAATCCAAGATGCTTCATTATTTTTTGAAGTTGCTCTATCAATATTGTTTGCAATAGACAAGTTCTCTGCATACAACATGCCATATAGATCTCGTGGAGAATCTTTATAACTACATGCCAATTACCATTTTTCCTTTTGGATCATTTACATAAAAATATTGTTGTGCTTGAGAAGCAAATATAAAATGTTGATCAACTTGACACACTTGAGAAAAGTTAATAAGGGTAAATCATAATTTATCCCTTTTAGCTCCAAGTTCATGTATTTCATCAAATCGGATACATTGGAATAAGACAATCTTTAATCTTGGTACATATCTTAACTCAACAGCATCCTCCAATTGACTATAATATGTCACATTGCTAAATGTAGGTACCACGCCTCTCGGATCATTATATTTTGTGATTTCTGCAAGAACGTAAACACACTATTTTGTGTTTTCCCGTACTTTCTATAAATTTCTTATAGAATCTGCATCCATTAACTGTATATCCATTGAAAGACCATCAAGTGAAGGACCACTTGCAAGCTAAGATAATTTCGAATCATCTTCTTCCAGTAATTGAGGAGATTTCATAACCTATAAATTGACCAAAATATTGTATATTTAAATTAGTATGAAAATGTTATTATATATACTATACTTACATATTATTTGAACCAAGGACGATGTTTGAAATCTAAATTTTGCTTCGATGATTTAGGATTTTTTTTCCTCCTAGCTCGCTTAGACGCAACATGAAGATAAAGAAATTGAATTAACAACTTAATATACAAAATACCTATTTATGGAATCAGACATCACTTACTTGCGATATTCATTAGTTGATTCCAAATTAAAAAGAACATATTGATGAACACTTTATAAACTTTTTCTATCCAACGTACGTAAGACACCACCTCCTATTTGAGAAGCTTCTGGATTTCGAACTTCATGATTTATCCTTGATTCGATTTCATGTAGATATCTTGAACAAAATGTTATGCATTCTTCTGCCCAATAGCCTTCTGCAATAGACCCTTCTAGATGGTGTTTGTTCCTCACATATCGTTTGAGAGTAAGAAAATATCTTTCAATAGGTACATCCAACGATAATGGACATGTCTTGCTAGCTTAGCTTTCGTGGCTAAATGTATTAGTAAGTGCATCATAATTGTAAATAAGGATGGTGAAAAGAGTCGTCCAAGTACACAAAGAACTATGGTAATATCACCTTCCAACTATTCAAATTCTTGTACATCTATAACTTTTGAGCATAGCTTATTGAAAAATGAATATAGTCGGATCAATGGCGTACTAACATCAATATTTATTGACTTTCGCAGTGCAATGTGTTGACACACCGTGAAATATAAGGAGAATACCCATATGAAAATTTCACAGAATTTAATGTTGTCAAGAAAGAATCCTTCTCTTCAACTATCATATGATAACTAGATGGTGGTATATACATTCGTTGTCGTTAGTTTCTATAGGCCAAAGAGATTGTCGCGCACCCCATTCTTTGAGATCAAGTCGTGCTTGAATATTATCTTTGCTCTTCCCCTCAATATTCAATAAAGTGGCAATAATACTTTCATATACATTCTTTTTGACATGCATGCCATCAATATTATGTCTATTTTCAAAACTCCTAATATGGTAACTGAAAAAAATGTTAATTTTTTCCCAGCCTAAGGAAGGTTCAATTTGTGTGCTGATCTTCTTTTCTTTTTTATTTGTCAAGTAGTCATCGAAAAAATTTCCACATGTTATATTTTCATGATTATGAAGTCGTGTAAGGATATCAAATCCGAATAAAAAATCTGATGGTAACATTTTCTTCAACAATCACATCGAAGTTCTTATCATAACGAAATTGATGGTCTTTTGGTAAAAGTCGTCTACAGAAATCATAACATTGTTTCCTTCCTTTCGATAATCGACAACTAATTGTATTCTTCTAACAATAAGGACATGCAAGCTTTCCACTAGTACTCCATCCTAAAAGATAATCGTATGCTGGAAAATCATTAACGGTCCAAAAAAGTGATGCTCTCATTGTGAAGTTGGTCCTTGTTGACCCATCATATGTTTATACACCACGACCCATACTGATTTCAATTCATTAATTAGTGGTTGTAGGTATACATCGATATCATTTCCAAAAGCTGAGGGACCAGGTATCAATAATATCATGATAAAATTTGATTGTTCCATGCATAACCAAGGTGGTAAATTGTACGATATCAAAATAAATGGCCACGTGCTATGTGATATGCTGATATTTTCAAAACGGATTAAAGTCATCACTTTCCAATCCATGCCTAAAATGTCGAATTTCTAAGGCACACTCAGAAAATTTTGCATCCAAACTTTGCCATGAAACATAATATGCTAGACATCGTAAAATATTAGCTGACTTTGTAATCATGATGCCATTGCATTTCTTTATCTATATCATATGTCATATATAGTCTCTATAATCTTGATACGAGTGGAAAGTGCCACAAAATTTTCTTAAAGATTTATTTTGACTTTGGTCTATTTTAACTTTCAGTAGTCCATCGAGAAGCTCTGCATGTATCACAAAACTCTTTATCAATAGAATCTTTTCAATATAGTATTAAGTTATTCTCGTATGCATCTATCTTACTATAATCATGGCGAAGATATTTGATAATCTTTTTTGCATCATAATATGAAGTAGGAATTGATGCACTTTTTGGAAGAATATCCTTGAAAAATTCCAACAGCAATTCAAAGGATTTATTGCTCCATCCAGACAAGACCTTCAGATGAATAATCATCACTAAAACGATAAGATTGTATAATTTCAGCATCCATCATAAAGTAGCTTTCGAGTATTTTCTAGAAGATGATAAAACTGTTCTGCATCTAGATTACGGAATCATTACGATCTGAATCTTCTGTATAATTTCCACAAACATTAGAATATTGAAAATTTGCAGTTACAAATCTATTAGTTAATATGATATGCATGTCGTCGGTTGTTCCTTGTGAATACAATGATGAAGAGGCTTGATTGCGACATTCTCCATGCTTTAAGTAAAACTTGTAATTTGTGTAGATCCATTAAGTATAATGTGTTCACAAACAATATCAGGTGTATGTCGCTTTCTATTATCACATTTCTTGCTAAGGAAAATGAGTTGACCTTCAGAGACAAGTGTAGAATTCAACTTCGCATATTAAATAAAATTTGAAAGTCCTTCTCGAACTATGCATCATTAACCTATTTCATCAATATATCCAACTCCTATCAGCAAGATAATCCATCTAATGTAAAAAAATCAAGTAAGAAACATCTTCATTCATAAACATTCTGAATAGATAAATTTTCAAAATTACCTTCATACCAATATATAAGGCATACTTTTCACATCAATACCTAGCATATATCAACTCAACTAATGGATAAAAAGGTCATTCTTAGTGTACTACTACTGCATCAAAAGATTAATGGAAACTTGTATATGTAAAAGTTACTATTTTTACAAGATAAAATGAATTTTCAGTGAAATTACTAATCTACTATGATCAAGAAAATGATAATGATGGCTCAATCTTAAAAATCGAAATAAATAAAAAGGATAGAAAACATACATTCTTCTATCTAAGAATACTTTTGGAGGGAACTTGTCATACTATCAAAGGCTCCAACCTATTCAAGAATTGCAGTAGAGGATTAGTGACGAGTTTCCTAGGCCATATTTGGAATGGTTTGCATTTAAACAGAAATAAAATTGTTATCTAAACACTTTCGTTACATTCATGTAATCAAGAACTAGATGGCATATATTCACCATTCCCGGAAAAATGATGTCTTATTGATATGAAGCACATGAAATAAAAAATATCTAAATGATATTTTTCAATTCGGAAAAATGATGTTTGCATTTAAACAGAAATAAAATTGTTATCTAAACACTTTCGTTACATTCATGTAATCAAGAACTAGATGGCATATATTCACCATTCCCGGAAAAATGATGTCTTATTGATATGAAGCACATGAAATAAAAAATATCTAAATAATGATTTTTTAATGAACTTAATTAAGCGTTGAGCATACATATATCAATCCGAATTGAATATAAACACCATAATCATCTAATCGTCAAACCCATGTATATAGTAAATGAATCAAAACGAACATGTTACTCAGGTTTGATTTGTTTACACCATTACAGTATATCAATAATTAATGATATGTTTGTGATGAAAATCAAGTAGATAACAAATGTGAAAATTGACAGTTGAAAGTTAGTTACATTCTTTGCTATGAAAACCTTGTGATCAAAATCTATCTCAAATCAAAACCTTACACTAAAAACATTATAAAAAAGAGAATCTCAAGAAATATGCTCTACGTCAGTGAAACTTAAGTCATGCTGCTTTGGACCAATTTTATGATAACATGCATAAAAAAATTGTACGAAAAACTTATAAAAGCTAGAAGGATTAATCACAGACCTGCGAAAATTCCGTCTTTACAAGATATGCAGGTACATGCTCCAACAAGTAACAATACCACCAAGGGAATGCCATGTGTTCATGACAAAAGATGCATTGTATAATTACATGAAAGCAATGATAATCAAGAAATTCGAAGATGGCAATAATATTTTAAAAATAAAGCAAAATTAGTAACTATATACATTCAACTCCAATAATACAAGAACGATGCAGTTGTGGAATTGGCTCAAAAAATAAACAAAGATGATGAAATAGAAGGAAAAGTATACCTCCTTCCGTATTATTATAACCCCGTTCAGATTATTATATATCATAGATGTTAAAAAATAATGAAAAAAATCCATTAAAAAATATACAAAAGAATGCATGCGTTATGAAGAATGAAAACATTAAAAAGAAACTAAATACTCAAGATAAATATTATTTCTCATAGGATCGTATATCTATAGATAAAGAAGGTAAATATTAAAAAGGTTTACAGATTTTTGTCTTTGATATTTGATGATAAGAGGAGAGACAATAGTGGTGTTGGAAGAGGGAACCGTGCAACCCAATAGTGTCGAGGGATCGGATCAATTGTGTTATCTGATGATGTTAGAAGAAATTATGCGATCCGGCTGTATCTGTTGTATTAAGAATTGTAATTAGATTTTAATTAGAGAATCTATGTAATTACAATTGAAGTTAATTTGATTTCAATTGGGAATCCAAATGGCTTGAAGGGAAAGTTGGAAATTCCCAAATTTCAAATATGGAAATGTTTGGGTGGAAGTTTAGTGCCATACCTTGAAGCTCTAAACTTTTGATGGGCTTATATATGAGCTCACACCCCAAGCTCTTGTAGCAATAGTAGAGAGGAGGAATGGAGGACCACACACGTGCGCGCGCTCCGCTCCGGCTCCGGCTCCGGAGAGTCAATTCGGATCTCGATACTTTTGCTACGGATTTCATTTGGTAAGTCGATTAAATTAATCACACGATTATTTTATTAAGTCGACTAAAATGGAATTCAACTTGTCGTTATGGACGTGATTTCGGGATCCGAAATGACGCGCCCGTCGAAGGACGTTTTCGGAAATCGAAAGGTATCGAGGTAGGGCACACGACCGTCTTTATATACCCCTTCCCCCACGTTGATTTCTTCACTCGTAAGAAAAACTCTCACACCGTCTTGGCTTTATTCTGGTTCTTCCGCTCACTGACGAACCTACTTCTCTTTCTCTCGGCTCCAGCTCTATGAGGTATATTCGAGGACGATCTCATCGGTGTGCGCAGATGAAGATCGTGTGCCATCGTATCCTGGGAGCGGATCGCCAGTACCTTACGTACTGGTATTGTAGGGGCGATATCCTCTCTAAGGACAGTCCATTTCATGAACGCTTCGGTGATTTCTAATCTAATCTTTCTTATATTTTGTTTGTCGCAATTTGTTTATTGCTTTACCTTTCCTGGATCTCATCCGGTTTTATGTTTCCGTTCGTTTAATCGGTTCCTATTTGCATTCTGTAATTCGGATAATGGATTGGAATTGCATGATATTAATATTGATAATCTGTAATGTTTTTCTGTCAATCCATTTGAATCCGTGTAATTACTGTCTATTACATGCATGGTTGATCCTATTAACAACAATCTTAGAGAGGATATCCAGAACCAGTTTTAAAATAATGTCGGAAATGATGTTTAAATCGAGGACAGATATGACGGGTATGCCTGAAAAATTCGGCGGTCAGAATTTTAAGTGTTGACAACAACACATGAAGATCTGGTTAATCGCCATAGGATTAATCTCTATACTTGAAACCGATTGTCCTACGGTAAAAACGGAAAACCCCACACCCGATAGCCAGAAGGAGCAATCCACGTGGAAAGAATGAGATCGTATATGTCATGGTTGCATCATGTTGGCTCTGTCCAACATGTTGTTTGACGTGTACTGTTCGTCCACACAGACTGCGAAGGGGCTATGGGAAGATTTGGATCGGTATTGAGAAATACTCCATGGTCAAGTTTTTGAAGTTTTTCATGGCTGGAGGGAAGTCGATTTCTGAACAGGCACACGGGTTTTTACTCCTGCTCCATGGTTTAGAAGATGCCGAAATGAAACTTCCAGAGAAGTTTCAAGGCATGTGCATCATAGAAAAATTCCTCAAGTCGTGGGAAGACTTCGGTATGACCCTGCAACAAAGGAATGGGAAAATTTCAATGGATGATTTGATGGTGGCAATTCCATATAGGAGGAACACAGAAAACAAAAGCATGTGCTTCCTGTCGATATTCAGGCTAAGGTCAATCTCATGACCTCAAAAGGCAAAGATAAGAAGGGAAAGGGTGCTAATAACAATAAAATAAAACCAAAGAGCAAGATCCAGAAAAAGGCAAAGAATAAACCTTGCTGGCACTGTAATCAGGTTAGCCATTGGAAGAAGGATTATCCGTCCTTAAAGGCTCAACCTAATGCTGCAGACGGGAGTCCACAAGTGAATATGATCACTATGAGACTCGGAGCTAGCGAGGGGTATGTCTCTGTAAAACCTGAACTATATCATATCCATGATCCCAATGAGTGGCTCATGGATACGGGAGCCAATGTAAATATTTGTTCTGACAGAACTTTTGTTTTCTTTTATCAGACATGCAGTGGCGGGTCTGTGAAGAGGGGAACGATTCTGCAGCCATGGTGCTAGGGTCGGGACAAGTCAACTTGAGGTTCTCCTCTGGACGTGTCTAGATATTGCACAGGGTGTTGCATGTTCCTGACATCAAGAAGAATGTTTTATCATGCTCTATCTCAGTTAGAAATGATTTTGAGTTGAACTTTTAATGTAATAAAATTGTCATTCTGAGACATGGCATTTTTTTTTATGGAAAATGCTATTTGGCAGATTTTGATTTGTTACTTAGAATTAGATGTGATTTAGTAAACATTAATGCAATAAATGTTTTAAATTCTGAATGTTCTAATTCTGTATCTCATGTTGTGAATAATCTAGAATATTTCGGTCTGTGGCATGGTAGATTGGGGCATGTGAACTTAAATTCAATTAAGAGAATGATGAATTTAGAGTTGTTCCCTAAACACACTATTGATAAACTCAAAAATGTGAAATCTGTGTGTAAGCTAAGACACCTAGGAAGTCTTTTCAGTCTGTCTCTAGAGATAGTGAGATCTTGGATCTAGTGCACATGGATATATGTGAGTTTAATGGTGTGTTGATCGAGACAATAAGAAGTACTTTATCACCTTTATAGATGATGGCAGTAGATACTGCTATGTATATCTAATGAAAACCAAGGATGAAGCTTTAGAGAAATTTCTTATATTTAAGAATGATGCTGAGACACAGAAAGGAAAAGTGCTTAAACGCCTTAGGTTAGATAGAGGAGGTGAATATACCTCTAATTTTTTGATGAACAATGCAAATCATTTGGCATAGTTCATGAAGTTACGGTCCCATATTCACCGCAATCAAATGTGATAACAGAACAGAAAAATAGAACCTTAACTGACATGATCAATGCTCTCCTACAGAGTTCTGAACTTCCAACCTATATGTAGGGAGAAGCCTTGAATACGGCTTGCTATATTCTGAATAGGGTTCCTCCAAGGCACATGGAAAAGTGTCCTTTTGAATTTTGGAGAAATAGGAAACCGAGCTTAAGATATCTCAAAGTGTGGGGCTGTCTCGCTAAGGTTTTAGTCCTAGATCACAAGAAAAAGCAGCTTAGTCCTAAAACTGTTGATGCGGTCTTCTTAGGTTATTTGGAAAAAAGCTATACATATAGGTTCTTAGTAATTCGGTCCGACAACATCATTTTTGAACTCCATGATGCTACCTTCTTTGAGGATGTCTTCCCGTTGAAGACTGGGATTCCTCAGAATCTGACCATTGAGGATGCCTCCACATCAAGATCTATTCTATATCAAGTAGAAAGGATAACGAATGTGGGGGTTGAGACTCAACTTGAACCCAATGACCTTTCAGAAGAGATTGAGCCAAGGAGGAGTAAAAGACCTCGGATAACCAAGGATCTGGGTAGCGACTTTGTTGTCTACCAGATCGAGGGTGATCCACCAAGTTACAAGGAAGCCATGGCTTCATCTGAAGCAAAACAATGGAAGGAAGCCATCAAATCTGAGATGGATTTCATTACGGCGAATGGAACTTGGGAGTTGGTTGATTTACCCAAAAGGTGCTCTACCATTGGGTGCAAGTGGGTGTTTAAGAGAAAGCTTAAACCTGACGGATCAATTGAAAAGTACAAAGCCAGATTAGTTGCCAAGGGCTTTAGGCAAAAGGAAGGTATCAATTATTTTGATACCTATTCCCATGTGATTAGGATGACCACAATCCGGATGCTAATAGCATTGTCATCTGTATATGATCTCTCTATCCACCAAATGGATGTGAAGACTGCCTTCTTGCATGACGATCTTGAGGAAGAGATCTATATGGATCAACCTGATGGACTTGTGACTCCTAGGAATGAGGGAAAGGTTTGCAAGCTTGTCAAACCCCTTTACGGATTGAAACAAGCACCAAAGCAATGACATGAAAAATTTTGACAAAATTATTTTGTCATGTGACTTTAAGGTTCATGAATCCGATAAGTGTGTCTTTTCTAAGGTGAAAGGTTATGAATGTATTGTCTTATTCTTGTATGTTGATGACATATTATTGTTCGGATCACATATGAGGATTATTAATGAGACCGATGAATGTGAAATTCACCTCTTTAAGAATCGATAATTGTAGTATAGGAGGCGAAAATCGGTCGATCAAAATACCACAATCTTTGAATGTTGTGGAATAATTTTACTTGGCAAGTGTACCAAGGTCGAACACATGGAACAGTGATTCTCAGTTGCGCGATTTTAAATAAAATTAAATAATTAATTAATGTTTGAGTAATTTCTGTGTTGAGAAAATATACAATGCAATCAAATGCAATTATGTGCAAATATACAAGGACAACAGTTCAGCACAAGATCCGAGATTAAGATTTTTGCTCCAAAATATGTTAATCAATGTCCTCGAAATTTACCACAGATCAACAGATATAGATCAAGAGAAATATTCAATTTAATCCTAGATTGCAAGCATAAGAGGTAATAGATTATCCTACTTCTAGACAGTTTGCGAGACAGACGTGATCTAATACAGTTGGGTATCCGACCCGAATTACATCCGATTGAGTCAGATAATTCCAAAATAATAAATCCCGAAGCAGTGTATACTTTATTCAGTGCTGATAAAGATAAAAACTCAATTTTATTAAATTAATTAGAGTATCTGATAGATTCTCCTCTCAAATTAGCAGATGCATAAATATTGCTGAAAGAAAGATATCGTCATTAAAAAGTCATTATTGTCATGTACTGATGCAAGTTCATTTCCCGTTGGCAATCAGAGGAGTTGTACATCATGATGTTTTGCAACTATTAATAGAACTCAGTTAATTTTTTAAAGTCCCTTGTTTGAAGACTTTAAATCCGGAAGTGTTGTTCAGAATAGAGACAGATATTGTTATCACTTTATGTAAGCTGTAGCAGCTCTTTCCACCTACATTTTTTGATATAATGGTACATCTAATTATTCATCTTTCTAGCGAAGCTCGAATATGTGGTCCTATGCAGTATCAATGGATGTATCTAATTGAAAGATACCTACGGAAATTAAAGAATATGGTGTTTAATAAAGCTGCACCTGAAGGTTGCATTACCGAGGGATATTTATGTGAAGAATGTATCACATTTTGTGATATGTATATGGATGATGGGAAGAGTATTAGATTCGATCAGTTCAAACGAAATAATGATGGTGAGTTATGGACAGAAGATCCAAACAAACTTTGGACCTTTTAACAAAATGGACAAGCTATCATAAAGAGTACCCGTCGTAGTATTTCAGACGATGAAAGATACCTTATTCGATATTATATTTTGATGCAAGTAGACGATATTTATAATTTTTATATTTACAGGAAGAAATGATTAGACTCTCTACCACCTCCTCGCTAGACATCACGGGCACGAGCCAACCCCTATTGTCGGCCGATGATGCATTCCGTCAAGCAACTGGTCCGGAACACAGTGGAACGCATCCGTTGCGGAGGACGTGGAGAAACGATCCGTACATGGTACAGAATGGGTGGTGCAAGTGGGTCGCACTCTTCCTCGCAAGGGAGCCAAAGAGAAAGAGAGATGGAGAGGGAGTTGTAGGAGGTAAAGGCAAAGATGTCTGTACAGGATCAAGAGATGGCGAAGATGCGTTTGGAAATGACGAATGTCATGTCCTTTATAAGACGTCTTTAAAGTCAAGTAATGTCATCGGTATAACCAACATGTCTTAACGACGATGAGGAGAGTGAGGAGGAGAGCGACGAGAGCAACGCGAGTGAAAGATCAGAGTACATAACAGTGTTTGTAGTAAATTTTAGTTTTTTATTGAACATTTTATTGTAATATTTCTAGAAGTGCCTAAGATTATGTAGTATTGACATACATTTAACTATAAAGTGTCTTATTTATATCTTGAATTTTGAGTTTATGGAATGTGTTATTAGATTTCGCAGAGGGAGCGTGAAGAAACACCATGAATCTAGTATTTTTTCCCAGTCAGGGGTTATTGGGGATGGTTATAACTGTCCCCTATGGTCCTACAGAAATGCCCCCTTTTTGTGGATTGTTCAAAGATTAATGGGGACGGTTATAAACCGTCTCCTATACCCTTCTGTTGGCGTCGCTGTAGACCCCACTCTAGATGGGACGGTTACAATCGTCCCTTATACGCTTCTGTTGGCGTCGCTATAGACTGACTATATGGGACGGTTACAACCGTCCCGTATACGCTTCTGTTGGCGTCGCTATAGACCCCATACTAGATGGGACGGTTACAACTGTCCCCTATATGCTTCTGTTGGCGTCGCTATAGACCCCAAATTAGATGGGACAGTCACAACCGTCCCCTCTGTTACTCAAGCGAGACGGTTCCGACCGTCCCCAATATCTGACATCGGCCGAAAGACCTAATGGGGACGGTATACACCGTTCCCAAAGGTCTTCTGTGCCCGTCGCAAAATGGTTGACCAATGAAGACGGTTACAAGAACCGTCCCCACAGATCTTCTGTGCCCGTCGCAAAATGTTTGAGCATTGGGGACGGTTACAACCGTTCCTACTATTCGTGATATTAGGGACGGTTGTAACTGTCCCCAATGTTAATTATTAAAAGGACGGTTTTAACCGTCCCCAATGGTTTATTAAAAGAGACGTTCGTGAGAACCATCCCAACTACTCAAATGAGACGGTGGCTGAAGGGACGGTTATTGCTACAAAGAGGACGGTCCTCGACCGTCCCCTTCGAGCCACCGGCTTGTAGTGCGGCACCCTGTTTTCAATCAAACTATGAATATCTACCGCTACAGCTACTAAGTAGAGCAGATCTCAATCAGAAGGTGAGCTACTTTGTGGAATTGATGTAACTGAGAATCATAGCTCCATCCTGGTTGCGGACTTCCGAGAAGGGGAAGATCCCCGAGTCGAATGGTGACCCTTTCTCCATCTGATCGATCATGATGAGCCCTGGTGCTCCTGTGCCCTGTTCCACCAGCTTCTTCACACGCCTTGACACGCTGGGGTTAGTGTCCTCGCACACCACGATCTTGCCCGAAGCCTTCTCAGGATCCAAAGATCCGGGGTAACAGTTGCTGGTAGTAATTACAGTTGGTCTTTTGAAATTTTGAAATCCAGTTTTGGAACCCAGAATAACAGAAACTTCAATTCAATTGTAATATATGTAATCCATAGATTAATCGACATAAATATGAGAAATCAAATACCTAGTTGTTTATGAACAAATCTTTACCTTGCTTCGTAGACAGGCATGTAGTCCCCCGCAATATCCCCGCCGAACACGAGAGGGCTCGGCTTTGAGCTCGTCATGTTTGAGAAGGTAATGGCGGATCCCTGAGAAGAGTTGCATTGGATGGTCAAACAAGATGATGTAATTCATCAGTTAGCATCTTTATGGATGGTTACCTGAATCACCTTCCCGTTTCCAAGCACGATATCTGCTCGGTAGCTCCTGTCGGTACTGGATACAGCGACCGTTACGATCCATGGGGCTGAATTGATGATGGTGGAAGACAATGGTCCATCGTTCCCACCTGAGCAGACGACGAGCACGCCATGTTCGTTGGCGTGGAATGCACCAATGGCGCAATGGGGTCATTAAGGAAGTCGGACTGGAACATGGAGCTTGTCCCAATGGATATGGATATGATGTCGACCCCGTCCTTAACAGCGTTGTCTATGGCCTTGAGAATGTTCGAGCTGGAGCAGCCACCGAGAGAGCAGGCCTTGTACATTGCCAGCCTGCTGGAATGGGAACCACCTCTGGCCGTCCCATGGGCGAGGCCGTAGTAGTTGGCATTGGAGACGGGCATGCCTGCAGCGGTTGAGGCAGTGTGTGTTCGATGGCCGACAGCGTCACGCGGTGATCCGGTCATGGTGGTGGTGTATGGTGACTGGATGGGGCTCCGGTTGTCGTAGAATCTTGCTCCTATCAGCTTCCTGTATTCAATTTGGATGCAGCAAAGAGTTATATTTCCGAATTTAAGATCAGGACATGACATATACTTAAGTCTATTAAACTGCTGGTATTCAACCCATAGATTATATATTTTTTTCGGAATTGTTCCTCGACCATACATTAAGCAAAGCTATAACCTGTTACAGTGAGATTTCTTAAAATCCGGACCTTCCATACAGACCCCTTTCCACCTCACAGGAATCCTTCCAACTCCCATATCACGAAAGGTAGAAGACTCCGGCCATATTTCTTAATCAAAATTTTATCAAAACGAGTAGATAATGAGATTGGTTGTACTAACTACGCAGTTTATAGTCGTATATACGAAGATGTATGCGAACTTCGATTGCCAGTGTCTATAATTCCAATGATGACATCACGCGAACCCCTCGCGGGTGATGCGTGCGCCTCCAATGTCAAGACTCCTCGTCGAGGAAATCCCATGAGCGAGTTGTATGCAGTGGAATCATCCGATCTCGAAAAAGAGAGACCACCCCTAGATGCCCTGCAGTTCTTTTTGATGCATGCGATTAACTTGATACACTGTTTAATTGGTTTAGACAGCAACTGCAGAATCTCAATTTTTTTGTTGTCGAGATTAAATAACTCTTCGTTTACTCGGGTTTATGGATGAGGGCCCATTTTGGATCACGCTGGGCTTCATTAACATCTCTGGAATATCATGAGAATCCAACAGGGAAATAAAACTTTTATATATTGGACCGACCTTAGAGTAAGAAACATAATTTCCCATAGGATAACGAGTGGAGGGCCTACTAGTTCTTGTAGTCTTTCTTATGGCAATAGGACGATCATCCACCAAATTCTCATCATCTTCAACCAAGTCATCAAGCTGATTGTTAGTATCATCATTATGAATATCAATAGATGGAGAGCTACTTACAGTGATCTGACGACTTGGATCACCCCAGGAGAGATTGAGATTGAGGTTTGGTATCTCGAGATCTTCAAGTACCACATTATAATCCACCCCTTCTTGTATGATGTAATGTTGATTAGAGGGATGTCCTCATTGTCATTCTGACCAGCAGTAACTATTTCATGGGCCTCACCAAGAAAATAAATACCAGCTTCACTGCACTCCTCCTAAGAAAAAATCTGCTCATAATAGGATGTATGTTCACATAAAGTAACATCCTTACTGACATAAAGTTTTTTTTTCACAGGGTCATATCATTTATACCCCTTTTGTGTACTAGAGTAACCCAAAAAAAATACATCTTATAGCCTTTGGATCTAGTTTTTGCAGGCCAGATCATGAATTGTGAACAAAGCATACACATCCAAATACACGAGGATCAAGGCTAAAAGGAGCCTTACCCGGGTGCACAATAGAGAAAGGAACATGTTTATCAATCAATGTTGTGGGACGTCTATTAATAAGATACGTAACAGTTAAAATAGCTTCCCCCAATAAGTTTTAGGAACATTTCTTTGGAATAAAAGGGCCCTGGTGACTTCTATTAAGTGACGATTTTTTCTCTCAGCTAAACCATTTTGTTGGGGTGTATAACTGCAAGAAGTCTCATGAATAATCCCCTTCTCCTCAAGAAAAACATGCAAGGATCCTTCCAGGTACTCCCGAGCATTGTCAGTCCTTAAAATTTTAACAGTTGTATCATATTGATTGTTAATTATGTTTAGGGGCGGAGCCAGAAAATTTTTATAGGTGGGGCCAAAATATATATGTACAATTCATGTCCAAATCATAAACGAGATTGTTCGATTTGTATCCAAATCATAAGGTACGTTATGAGGTCAATTATATGATAAAAAATTGTTGGTTGAAAATATAACAAAAAAATGATAAATATGGTATACTAGTATGCCAACTATGGAGAGATGGAAAATTGTAGTTAGCAGCACAATCATCTAAAAATATATTATTACAAAAAATACAGATGGTATATATATATGTGGGGAAAATGGGGTTACCTCCTTGGGTGAGCTAACTTGACTCTCCCACCCCTCTTTTCTTATTATTTTATTTTTTTGAAAAATGAATCCGTGAACATTTATCACCATATCTCTATATTATGTCATCCAAGTTTCGTGCGAAACAGAGATTCCTACAGCCTCCATCTAGACAGAGCTTTTTAACGGTTGTAGAATTGTTGAAATCGACCATGTCTGGACGTAGGTTGTATGAGTTTTTGTTTCATGTGAAACTTGAATGACATAATATAAAAATATAGTATTGAAAATCCACGGAAGTATTTTTCCAAAAAATAAAAAATTAGAAAAATGGAGCAGGGGAAGTATACATTCTTTCACCTACTTGGTATAATTAGTATGATATAAACAGATTTAATACATTCAAATGATGTGCATCTATCCAATACATGTATATTTAAGCTAATATGTACAATATTTCTAACATTATTCACACACGATAAATATTCGTTTAACATATGTATCCATCTTTTAAGAATATAGTAATATAGTTTTCATATCCGTATCCACATCTTTTCATATTAAAAATAGACAACGATATAGTAACACATATATCTGTATCTGTTCTTTGCATCTTTAATAGAAATGTTAAGCTTTTACAGAAAATTGGAAAATGAGGAAAGGAATGGTGGTGGTACTTTATGCAAATTTAAAAAAAATGGGAGAAAAGAATTGTTTCCCTTTATAGAAATTTCAAAAAAAAGGAGAATTGTTGTTAGAAATGGAAAATAGCATGTACACTTTAATAATTTACCAATTTGAGAGGGGGGGCCATGGCCCCTACCCGTCCCCCTCTCCCTCCGCCCATGATTATGTTAACAAAGGTTCGGACCACACTTGGCACTTCACTTCTGTTCTTCAACAAATACACATAAGTATATCGAGAAAAATCATCAATGAACGTAATAAAACAAGAATGCCCGCCCAAGCTCTTCACATTAGAAGGTCCCCAAATATCAGAATGAAAAAATTGAACTACTTTTACTTCTAGAGGATGGATAAATAGTTTTAGTATGCTTGGATAACTGACACACTTCACAGAAAGGAGCCTCACTTCCAACTTTATTGCATAAAAGAGGAAATAGTTGTTGAAAAATATGATAACCCGGATGACCAAGATGCTCATGCCATTGTTTCAGAGTTTGTATATTACCAGATTCCTTGTCAACAGTTGCAGCAATCCATGCAGAAATAACACGAGCAGGAAGGCGATACAGACCGTCAACAACCAAACCAATCCCAATCTACTTCCTCGTCTCCAAGTCCTGTAAGACACAAGAATGAGCATATAAAATCAAACGACAGTTCAAATCATTGGTAATGAGATAAACAAACAGGAGACTAATAGGAAAGTCAGGAATATGAAGAGCATCTTTTAAAATAAATTTATTAATATGAAGAGCATCTTTTAAAATAAATTTATTAATAATAGATATGCTCTCTTTTTCTACCACGGTAACAGAGGAACCACCTGCCATATTTACTCGTTCTCTCCCTGAACCCAGTCTATAATCATGAAACATCTTTGGATTACCTGTCATGTAGTCAGAAGCACCACTATCTATGATCCATTCATCAGTAAGTAAATGTTTACCTTCACATTTTCTTGCAGCCATAGCAGAGTTTATACCTTCAGCATCACTGACACCTTTGCTGCAGATGGATATCTTCTTGACATAAGCGTGGAGATCCTTTATCTAATCTTCGGTGAGTCTCTTACTGTCGACAGATATGGTGATTGGCATCTTCCCTTTATTTGGCTTCTTCTCTGGATGAAGATCCCGACAATAATCCATCCCGTGACCAGTCTTCTTGCAGTGCCCACACTTCTTGTCCTTCCAATAGCCACTCTTGCTCCCTTTGCTGAGTAAAGCAGATTTGTCAAAAATAGAGATATGTTCATCCTTCATAACTGCACGTCGTTGCTCTTCGGATTCAACATTATGATAAACTTTTTCAATGTCGGATCCAACCCCACTAGTCAACAACTAACTCCTAGTAGCTTCAAACTCATTATTAAGACCACCAAGGAAAACAAAAATCCGTTGCTTCCATACCTCATCCCAGTAATTCTTCTGGTCCATGGGACTTGTCCAAGTGTCATTACAATAGTAATCAATCTCTTCCCATTTCGCCTTCAACACAGCATAATATCCAGCAACAACCAAGTCTCCTTGTCTCATGTTGTAGACCTCCCTGCTCAGTTGATACATCCTAATATCATGATTCTTTTTCCTGTACATACTCTCCAAAGTGAGCCATTGCTCTCTAACAGATTTCTTTCGAAGAACCAGAGGTTGGATACCCGGGGACGCGACGTTGATAATCCAGTTCCTGCACTGACTGTCTTCAATGTATCATTGCTCATATAATTTATCGGTAATAGCTAGCGATTTTTTTCGACCATTAATATAACCTCCCCGATCTCGTGAGGTCAAAGCAACTTTCAAGGCAGCATACCACATTGAATAATTATTCTTTGTCCGTTTAATCGTTGTAATCTGGACCGGAACATTATCCATTTTCATCATATATGATTCCATAATTTCTTTGGGATCCATTCTCAGCACAGAAACAAAGTCGCAAGTAGAAGACAAAAATGCACAAAAAAACTCACAGAGGGTCCCACCAACCTACTCACGTGAAGGGACCAAAAATTTCCAGGGGATATCAACGTCAGGACTTTGTGAGCGGCAGGATTTTGCAGATCAACGGCAAGACCAAAAATTGCGCATCAACGTCAGGATTTTGCAGGGGACGGAGACGAGCACAAGGGCACAGGTCTTCGTCGTGCTTCAGGGGGAAGACCGCGCACATGCACAACGGGAGGGCACCGCGCAAGGGGGCACAGGGGTTGAGGTTCGTCGTGCTTCTAGCAGCCACACGCAGGAGCAGGTCGGGCAACGGATCAGCAGCACGCACAGGTCGCCGAAGAAAACTTGGAGAACGCCTAAGAAGAAAACTTGGAGAACGCATCAGAGGAGCGTCGTACTTCAAATGCGGAAGGAAGCTCTAATACCATGTTAAGTTTAATCAACAAGCAAACAGAGAATGCAAAGGGATTTACGTGGGAAAAACCACGGGGGCGCAAAACCTTAATCTCCTCTCTTAGAGAGTAGGGTATTCTTCACTAATTTTGATTATCAAAGAGGAGGATGAGTACATTATATAGACAAGAGTGGGTAAATGGGTCCTCATCCATAAACACGTTTACCATGAAGAGTAATTTAATCTCAACATTTGTAAATTGCACTCTTGCCAGAAATCGACGAAGCTTCCTTTTCAGTGACCATGGCCGAGAAGCCGCTGAACGCGTGACTGTAGCTGTGAATGAGAAACATCCTTTCCTTCTCTCCGCTGCAACAAATATTAATGACGTACCAATGTAAATCTATCGATGTTCCAACATGCGATTATCGTGCGACAAAATCAATTAAATAGGGACCTTGGGAGAAAGGAAGAAAGAAGTTGCAATTGATCAGAATGAGATGTTTCTGCATCAGTTGCAACTCTATCGGTAGGAGATTTCCCCATGTAAACAACATAAGCCTGTGAAACACAGAACATGCAGATGGATTAATATTGAAAACTGTGTTGCAAAATTTTGAATGCATTCATATGTAGGTAATAACTCACCTGTGGGGTCTGCAATGAAGCAACGCGCAGTGACAGGCATGACAGGAGGAGGACAAGAGAACAGGAGAGATTGGCCATGGAAGCTGATGTCAGATTTGGATTGAAGAAGTGTCATGTTTATAGGCAGTTGTGGGGAGCTTATGTCTTAAGTTCTTGACAAGCTTTTTGTTGGAAAGTGGCTTTGATCTCATGGGGTGCCAAGTGTAGCATTAACCATTTTGTTAAGATATTTTTTCCAATCTTGGTCACATAATTTAGAAACCCTGTTATTCATTATGTGGTGAAGGAACATATTCCTCAAGTACTTGATATGCAAGAAATCTACTTTGGTCAGATCATGTGAGGCTCCTGTGGAGGCTTTGGGGAAGGGAAGGAAAAGAACCCAAGATGGAGACACACAACATGGTCCAGACATATTCTCAAAATTGGCATCATGAGCTTCGTTCAGAAAGACACATGCTCGACATTAAGAAAACTGGAGGTGAGGTCAAAAGACCACTCGTTATATTGATTCCTCCAATATGTTATGGAGCAATCCCACTTCTATCTCAACTTTTCACGGCTTTGCCTGCCATCCAAAAGAAAGTCTTTGTGTGTTCGTTTGTGCCTAATTTTCTGTAGATAGCTTGTCAGTGGGGCAAGTTTACATGTTCCAAGAATATAAGCAACATATTTCTACTGTATAAATTTTTATTTTAGACCCGACGTAATGAGTTATCAGGATTTTTGAAAATTTGTTTGAGGGTAAAGCGGATAGTTTCTCCCAATTCTATTCTATGCTCAAGTTGTTTCGCATCCATTTCATTTGACTTGCACACGCTTTGTTGCGTGACCTCAGATTGCCTGCAGTTGTGAGACTAAAACATGCAGAAATATTATTTTCCATCAGGAAAGCCAGATGAACTTTCACAACATGACATCTGCCCAAACACTTCCAGGAACATTTCAACAATCTCAAAAAATCTCAGAATTAGAAAAGCAAGCTCTCCTTCCCTCACTTTTCTCAACATAGCTCAATAAATTTTGACATCTCAACTTGACAGAAAAGATCCGAGGTCGAATATCACGACTGCATTATTGCATAAAATGGTTTCTAAGCCCTGTCAGGATATCTCTGGGGAGCAAATTGTACATGTTTGTTGTTGTTGCCCTTACATCGTAGCAAGTCAAGAATTAAATTCCAGAAATGAAAGTCAATTACCACAAACCGAAGTCGAGGGGGATAAATATATTAAGGTTGTGTCATTAAGCAGCAAGATATCTTGACTGATTACCCTGTATTTGTATCTTATATATATACATCACAAAAATTTGATGACTTTTGCACGCATCTATTTCACATGAAAAGCATAGGCAATAAAATGGCTAACCAAATCTTTCAAAATACTTTATTGTTCCTCCTAAATCATCTTTCCTCGCAAATAATTCAAACAAAACTAAACAGAATGCCTAACAAATAATAGAAAAAATACTACTTAAAAAACAAAAAATCAAACATCCTAGTAAAAAATTCATCAGCTAATAGGAACACATGTTCCTTTCTTCTTCTTCTTCTTCTAACTTGATTAATTTCCTTGAACAAGAAGATCCTCCACAGCAGCTACATCAGGCAATGCCGGTATCGCACCCTTCTTAGTCGTGCAAATTGCACCACAAGCATTTGCAAACTTCAAAGCCTCCCTGAGCCTGCCTTCATTCTGCAAAATATAACACACGTTTAAATTTTATGCCAAACTCTGAACGAACTTGAAAGCTTCAATAATGGGAGCATTAATGTTATTACATTGACCCCCTGTTTCTCACCAAGACATCGAAATCCTACCATACAAACTTTACTACATCCACATAAGCGGGAAAAAAAACAATGACAAGATGCTAAGATGTACATGTAAGATAGTAAATAAAGAGAAAAACAAGTCAATGAGCTAGCAGCAAATGTTAGAGGATCTAAATTCTAAGATCATTTACCTCAAAAAGAGAATTATCCCTAGCAACCGATACCAAGAAAGATCCGACAAAGGCATCACCAGCCCCGGTTGTGTCAATGGTCTTCACAGAAAAACCAGACACCTTCCCCCTAAAATCCTACAATTTTAAAGGATAAATGGTAAGTACATAGATTAGGATGCAGATCAAGCTCCTTGGCATTTACATAGAACTTAAAACTTTATTGAAGATCAAAGCAATATATATTATATATATAAACCCTCTTACCTTGGTAAAGTACCTGCACCCCTTCTCACCATCAGTGACCAACAGCAGCTTCAGACCTTCGAACCACAATGATAGTACCACATCCTCATTCTGAGGGTCCCCTTGAGTGAGGAATGCCACCTCGTCATCGCTCACCTAGAGAATATCCACAAAAACCAATATAATCAATCTAGTACAGTTGATGCAGAAATAGATTATAACTCAATCTTTCAGATACTAACTACCAAAAACCACTTGCCTTGATGAAGTCGGCCTCCTTCCATATACTTTTGATACCCTCACGACAGGCATCAGCTGAAGACCATAGAGGCAGACGTACATTCGGATCATAAGAAAGGAGGATCCCAGCTTTCTTCGCAGCTGACATTGCTGCCATATGGGCAGAACGACATGGTTCCGAGATTAGGCTGATGGAACCATAATGGAATATGTGGGCTCGACGGATGAGGTCCATATTGAGCTCAGATTCCTTCAGCAGCATATCTGCAGATGGGTTGCGGTAAAACATGAACTCACGCTCTCCGTTCTTCTTGAGCGTGACAAAGGCAAGCGCGGTGCGTGCATGCTCGTCGAAGAGGACACCACTGACATCCACGCCATGCTTTGAGATGATGTTGGCAAGCATGTGACCAAACTCATCATCCCCAACCTGCCAGGATACAAGAATGAGGATCTGGATCTACAGAAGGATCCACAATGGGTGGAAAAAACGGAATCGACCAACCAACTTTCCGATCATAAAATATGAGGGGATAAATATAAACTTGGGCAATTCAAGAATTCGATGTGGATGATTTCGATTCAGATCACTGTTGCATTATGTCTCAAAATAAAACCAGATCTAAACTTGTACGAAAGTGACGTTATCAGATCTTATTAAAAACCCATTCTGATCTGAACAATAAACTCTTCGGTTCCATGGGTATGATCCCTAAATACCAACTCTACAACATGTTTCCAAGATCATACAGCAGATAACAATACCAGGACTCCTACCTTTGATAGAAATCTCATTCTGGACAAGGAACGAATCAAGGGGGAAAATACGAATAAGTTTAGGTGAAAATATCGAATAAATGCATTTTTATGCTTCTAAACGATTATCCAGAAACCATATTTTAAAGGAAATGTAAGACACAATTTTGACTAGATCTTGACGTGATCAAGTCAAAGATGATCACTACCTGCCTATTGTTTTATATCAGAGAAAGGAGAATTTAGCCGGTATTGCATTCATGTGTCAAAATCAAACCAGATCTAAAGTGGTATACGAAACATATCGCCCGATCTTATAAAACCAATCCTTTGGCAACACAAAAAATCCAATTTTTGGCACAATGGTGATAGATCTAATCAAGCAGAATAGCAATAACGCTTTTCCGCAGAATTAAGGCGTATAAGAAATAATATCACTTGAATCGTCGAATAATTTAAAAAACTGCACGTTTAAGCTTATCGTCGAATAATTTTAAAAAAAACTGCACGTTTAATCTTCTTGAACAATTACCCACCACATTTTCAAGAAAAAAGTCACATTTTGACGCCAACTCCACCAACCCCCACGAAAAGATGATAACAAACGTGCAGAACCTTAAACAAAGAGAAGAACTCCACCGTTCAGCATACACCTAAAACCCCTCGATCCAACGGCCACAGATCACCACCCTTCCCGCGAAACCCACCCTACCTTTCTCTTTCTGCAATCGCAGATCCCTTCTAACGATCGAAAGAAAGAGATGAAGGATCTGAACAGGAGCGAACGATCCCCTTCGACGGAGACAAACAACAACAAGAATCGATCGTCGAACAACAACAAAGACGAACCACACTTAACAATAACAAAAGAAAAAACACGTTTTGACAAGATGGTAAGAGAGAGATTCCTCGTACCTTTCCGAGGAAGGCGGAACGGCCGCCGAGGCGGGAGATGGCGACTGCAACATTAGCCGGAGCGCCGCCGGGGGCCTTGAGGAAGCCCCTGGACTCGGCGAGGGAGACTCCGGCCTCGTCGGGGACGAAGTCGATGAGCATCTCCCCGAAGGCAACGATGAGTGGCTCCGACGCAGCATTGGCTCCTCCGACGGCCATCTTCCGACGCAGCAGGTGATTGGAGTAGAGAGAGACGTGGGATGCGATGAGGTGAGTCGAGAGAAACCTTCTTCTTATATAGAGGGGAGGAAGAGAACGAGCAATCCGAAATTTGTTATTTCCGTTATTAGAAGATAAGATCCATTAGCTGTTAATTACTTCTGTTTACAATTATGCTTTTATTTATTTTTTATCTTTCGAAAATTATTATCATATCCTATCCATCGAATCAGAGAAGGTAAAATAGTTTTGCTCGTGTTGTCATTTTCAAATTTAGGGTGGTTTGGAAATAAGCAGGAATAAAGATTGGGAATAAAGAGAATAAGGGTCTATTCTTTGTTCGGCTGGAGGATAGGAATAAGGAGAATAAGGTGAAATAAAGGTAGGTAAGGTAGAATAAAGATAGGAATAAGAGTAAATAAGATAAATAATGGAGAATAGTCGTACCACGGGGAATCATGTTTGGAGGAAAATGGTCCCTTATTCCCCTTATTCCACTCCCCTTATTCACCAAACGAACAGCCCCTTAGAGAAATTAATTCATCGTTAACAAGAGCGAGACTTTTGAATTATTAAATAGGGCGGATTCAGATTGAAGTATCTAACGAGATAGACGTAGATTGACATCTCTAGAAGGAAAACATGGCTTTTGCTTTATCTTTGCATCATTTTGTCGCTTGGTATGCTCATACACGTGACGACCCTTTAAGTTTGGTTCGGTTCGATAATATGTATTTAAGCCGCATGTATGATTCCGTGTTGCTATAACAACCAATTTTGTCAAATGGATGGTTAATTTTCCAATTTTTTGTTATTTCCAAATTGAGAAAAATTAATGCGATGTTGAAAGGTTATGAGATTGCAATTAATGTGAGTTTTGAGAATCTTTGGATGAAAATTCAATTCGATGTTAGATTTGAACATCTATAAGATGAAATTATGAAATTCGTTGATCATTTATCGCACAAAAACAATGAATACATATCCACTAATTGATTCCGGATAACATGAACGGCCTAAATTTAAACATATGTAAATATGAACACAGTCAAAGGTTACCAAATTTAGAATATTATATTTACATATTCTTTCATAAAACAATCATCCAACATATGCTACAAGGTTTAGAAAATGTTAAAAAAATTAGTAAATCAGCCCGAGAAAATATACAATTGTAAAACTTTCAAAAAAAATAACAACTATGTTTATAAAAGATGACATAATTTGCAACTGAAAATAAAAAATATTTTTTTATTTTTCTTGAATTTATATCTATCTTCTCACCGTATATCGAATTATGGATGGATTAAATATAATTGAAGTCATGTGAGTAGTATAAACTTGTTAAATTTATAGACTAGTGTTGTAATTACGGTACACAGAAGGTGTCTGGTGAAATGCTCAAGCGATTGTATTGTTTCTTTGCATTCTTATATTTATATGAATGGGTTATATAATAAATTTTATTAATGCATTAGAAGGTGAATTCTGTGAATAGTATAATATGGTTAAATATATAATTGAGGTTTGTGTCACATTGCACAAATGTGTTCAATGAAACGTCAAAGCGAGATTTTTTTATTTTCCTTTTTTATTTTTATGTTTATATGAATAGTTAGATTGTTTAGTATGCGCAATTCATTAGAGGAATGGTAGTGTGTAGAATAAAAAGAATAAATGTTACATATCTATTGCAATAAAAACTTAACTTTTTACGTAACAAATATAACAAATATACAAATGCTTTTACAATTGTTTCAAGTTTTCCATATAATTTTCCTCCAACCTCCATTTTCACAGGAATGTTTTTTGTAATGTAATCAACAAGTACATCGTCTACACCAACTTCATATGTAAATCTCATGTTAGGAGGTATTCGTCATTGACGAACGCACAACTAAATATTTCATATTAATAAGGAAAGGATACGAAGTATTTCATTATCACTCCTATACACACATATTTCGTACTAACAAGGTTAGGAAGGATACATGTTTTTGTTAATGACAATGGCATGCAAGTATTGTCTCCAAAGGGATAGCTAGATTTTTGAAACACAAATTTTCCCTATTCGTTTGCCTTTCTCCTTTATATGAGATATTGGAAAATGTGATCAAAGAAAAATTGCACTTTTGGTATGGATCTTTGTTATTTCGATATGTAAATACGTGTTTTTGCTAATTTTTATGTTTTGGAGAAAAGAAATCCTTTGAATTTTTATATCTTATATTAACAACATTTTTAAGAGTGTCTTGGCAAGCTAAATTTCATGAAAAAAGCCCCATTACAATCCATCTAAATATCATATAAACAAATAAAAAGGAAATTCGATAAAACATTAAACTCATCATTTGGAAGTAGCACTTAGAAGTAATTTGAATATTCATTGATATATCTTCCAATGATAATTTTTTTAAAAAAGAAATATTATTTGTTGGAGAATCATCTTATGTTCTTTTGTTAGCAACAATGAATTTAATATTTATCGCTAAAGGTTCATGTTACAATGATTATTTATTTACTTGATGTTATTGGCCGTTGCTAATTTAGCAATGATTATAGATAACCAATGTTAGTTGCTAAAACGTAGCAACGGATATGATATTGGTTGCATAATGAGGACCCAATATGTAATCTACCCTTTAGAAAATGAAGCAAGGAATAAATTTCTTTCATATATTAACAAAGAAAAATGTAAGAACACATTTAATTTTAATTATTTGATACTATATGTGAATTTTGCTTAGAAAAAAATGCTATATTTATTTAATATTTATTGATATAGTTAACTAAAAACATGCAATGTTTATTGAGAAGAGGAAAGGGATCCTACTCCATGGAGTAGGTAACTTACCTACTCCACTTTCTTCTTTTTTTTTTCAAAATTTTTTATTTTTTTGAAAAATACTTCCATGGATTTGCATAATTATATCCCTCTAATATGTCATTCAAATTTCATTAGAAACAGAGACTCCTACAGCCACCATCCAGAATATGAAAAATACAGCAAATATGTGACCGTTAAAAAATGACTGTCTGGATGGAGGCCGTAGGAGTCTCTTTTTCTGACGAAATTTGAATGACATATTAGAGAGATATAGTTATGAAAATCCATGGAAGTATTTTTTAAAAAAAATAAAAAATCTTGAAAAAGAAGAAGTGGAGTAGGTAAGTTACCTACTCCATGGAGTAGGATCCCTTTTCTCAATATATAATTGGAATTTTTGATATTATTTTCAATTTTCCTTTTAGACATTTCTTTGTTATTTGGGTACTTAAATTATGCTGAATCGAGAAATATGTATGGAAATTTTCATCAAAGCTACTTATGATACACATTTTAGACTATATGCATAGATTATTACTAAAAAAGTACATATGAAAGATTTTATAATAATAATGAAAATAAGTCCACATATACATTCGTATAAATAGAAGAATGCATTTAAAATTATATGAGTTTTTGGATGGTCATTTTGTTTGACACCCTGTGTGCACCATAACTACAACACTAATCAATATGTTTATCAAGTATATACTATTCACATTATCCTCAATTATATATAGTCTACCCACATACTCTAAAAAGATGAAATATAAATTCGATAATAAAATTTTTAAAAAATAGTTTAAAGGTTAGTGAATCCTCATGGGAAAAAGAGGGACAATAAAAATTTCTCTTGGGCACAATAAGGGATGGGGCAAACACCATTGTTAATATAAACCTTTTCCTAATAAATAAACTCATTAGTAGTAAATATTTTTTTTAAAGTTTTTAACGGGCACATCGAAAAAAGGTCGATACTTATGATCTTTCCTAATAGCTAAATAGAGAACATTAGACCCTATTTGTTTGGTTGGAGAGGAATTAAAATGAAATGGAATCAATGCAAGAATGGAAATAACAATGGGATGAAAATGAGAAAATTTTTATTCCAATATTTAATATGAGATACATTCCTTTCTTATGTTTGAAAGGGGAAAAGAACAAGAAAAAATAAACTTTTCTTTTGATATATTCGTGAAGTATAGGATAGAATTGGCTTATTTTTCTTCATTGACGGGTTTAGAAAGTCTATTACGAATCAGTAAATTCCTAGACGGTTCGCTAAATGTTTAAGAAGGACCGGCACGAAATGTTAATTGCTTTGCCATCTAAAACAACCATTTTGATAGTGATGCAGCCGAATTACAATGTTATTTTTTATATTGTAAGTTCAATTTTTTTTGAAAAACTCAATGCACATTTTTAGAACTTTATATACAATATCCTCTCAATTTACAACTTCGTGTATATTTACAGGGTAAACCATAGTCGTTTCCAATTAGAATGTTGCCTTTTAAAGTTCATCGAAAAACACTTATGTTTATTATCAAGTGCAAATTATGGTATTTTTATAATCAGAATTGTTATTTTGTAAAAAGAAACCTTAACAGTTTTACAATTGCAAATTTCTAGCTTTGTTCTATAAAAAATTTAATATGATTTCAAACACTAAGATCCAATTGAATTTTCATCAAAACATTGTCCAAACTCACGTTAGTTGTAATCTTATAACTTCACAACAATAAATTAATTTCTCTCAATTTGGGAAAAAAACACCACATTGAAAAATTGGTGACTCATTTAACAAAGTCGAAAGTTGATTATTATACCAATATGGCCTCCTAAATGCGGTTTAAGTACATATTATCAAATCGAATCGAATCCGAAACGTAGTCACGTGTACGAAAACAACAAACAAAAATGGACATGCAGCTGGAGAAAAACCCTCTCAGCATTCACTCATCTATATAAAATGGAATCTTCATCAACAATCGATCTTAAAGGCAAGCCTTTTGTATAAAGATATCAATCTATGTCTACCCGTTGGGTATCTACAACTGAACTTGCTCTAGTTAAGGATTAAATATGTTTGGGTCGTCTAAGAACTTATCAACAATAAATTAATTTATCTAAAAATTATAACCCTCAATTTAACTGGTTACGATATAATAACTAATTGATAATATAAAAATAAAATCACTCTTCAAAATGAGGTAAAAACAACTAATGATCTTATCACATAACAAGATAAATAAAAAAATATGGATTCGCCCTTTTCTTCTACCCTTATGTATAAATAATTGTTCAAAGGGTAAATTATAAAAAAATATTCAATTATATGTTGATTCTTAGTTAGGGGCTCCAATTTTTAAACGTAATAAAGAGAGGCTTAAACTTTCAACTTCAAGGTTAAATGTCGACATATAAATGCCGTACAAGCTTATGGAGTCTTGTATTTAAGACCAAGGAAATTAAATCAGAATCTTTGTTACGTTTGAAAATTAAGGTCTGATGAATCTCCATTTCATCACCTTTATTCTTTCATTTTGACCTTAAATCTCTATCCAAATGCATGTATACATCATTAATTTGTCAAAATAAACACCTGATAAATTGTACCAAATACTGTATAAAATACTATATATTTATTACATTTAATTTTGAAATTAAAGAATGAAGGAAGAAAAGAAAAAGAAATGAGACTCAAAGGTGTTGAGTGACCCTAGACCCCGAAACCAGTCATCATGATGACTTGGTCAACAAAGAATAAAATATGGGAAGATATGGCAAAGAAATTGTACAAATTATGTATAAAACTCTAATTTTTAATTCATCTTTAATTGATTTTTGGAATATATTTTATTCTTTATTATGTATACCTTAAATCAATAAACTATGTACATAAAGTCTGTAGATAAAAATATAAAGAAAAATACAAAATTGAGTTCACATTAAAATAATGCACAGTGTGCCTGGGGCACATAAACACAAAGTCAAAATAAAAACTTCAGAGACGTGCTTCTCCACATTGTACCAAAATGGACAAAATCATCTTTAACTGTATATAACTTTTAATAAGACATTTAATAAATGTAGTTTCATTCAATTTGAAATTAAGATGCAAAATTTAGGTTTTAGGTACCTAGGTTTCCTTCTCGAATTTGATCACTCTTTGCATACTCAGCCCCTCAGAGCCCATTAAGCACCTTCCCCTTGGTGACAACAACCAGAGGGAAGGCTTTACATCGAGGAGGAGCGGTGGAGGAGCTTGATCCACCATCTTCGGCCATCCACCACTGGAGGTTCTGCTTCGTCAGCCCTTGGCCGACTTGAGGTTCTTATCTCTCGTTCCTAGGTAACCCTTTAGTACTCAACTCAATTCTCGCTTTCAATTTCTCTTTAATTTCATCTTTAGCTATAAAATAAAAATCCCCAATTGACATGGAGCTTGAGATCCAGACCAAATCATCCATCTTTGACTGTTATTCTTCTTCGTTGTTCATCCCACATCATGCCCTTATGCATTCTCCATCAGTTCCCATATCTGTTCAACATGAATCCCTCATGATTCAACGATTTGAGTCTCGTTCCACCACCCCTTACTGGAGGCTCATCGCTTCGCTCATCTCGGTGCCTTTCAGCTTCACCCAGAGGTTGAGGAGATAACCCTTGAACCGAGGGAAATTTTAATGCAGGATATGAACCTTAAAGAACCCCCTAGAGGCGGAGATCAACGAAGAATATCTCTAGGTAACCTGGAGCTAACTTGACGCCCCGGATCTACCTAGAGGCCATCTAGTCCTCATCTGAAGGAACGTCAGCAAGCTCCAGCACCTGTTAGTAAGAGGAGATGACGTCGGAGTCATCGGAGATTCGCGCTCGAATTTCGATGATGGTGGGTTCTTCCGCCGCTCTTCTAGAGTCCTCCATCATCGTTCGATCAAGTATACAACCAAGATCTATTTAGGCCATCTAATATATTCGAAGCGTTGCATCCCCTCCGCTCTTGGATCAAACACGTAGCAGCTAGGCGATAGTTGGATTGAAGCAACTTAAGTGGGGTAAACTACATCCACTCCTCCGCACATTTTGTCTTTGTAAAAGGTCCCTTAAATATAGTAAATATGCTTAACTTTTTTGGGGAAAAATTGCTTGTGAGAACCTAACCTTTTTGATATTATATTTAAGTCGAATGCCGGGTCACTGATGAATATCTGATTCTCACTCTTTATTCTTTTATTTTAGCTATTTATCTTGGCAAAGCATCATGTAGATAGGTGTAAATACAATAAGTTAGCATTCTACATGCATATGTTAACTTTGTATATTTAGCATGCATTTGTGCAAAAATAAAAGAAGAAAGGAAAAGAAAAAGGAGGGAGATATTTAGAATAAATATAGAGTGACCCGAACCCCAAGAGAAGGTTGATCCTTGACCTGATCGCCAAACAAAATAAGTAGAGAGAGATATGGCATACTATATATTGTACTTATTACTTATATATGTAAATAACTATTCTGGATAAATATAAAAATAAGAAATTCTTTTTACCTCCTTGTATATAGTCCTAAAAATAAAACAAAAATAAAATAAAAATCAGAAAAGTAAAATAAAAACAAGAATAAAATTCTTCTTACTTGTACAAAATACATGTATATAGATAACACCCCCTATTTATTTCAAAATTGTACATAACTCATAAAAATAAAATAAAAGTTATTTTATACTCCTAAAAATATGTCGAAAATAAATAAATACAAAATTGGGGCATTTGTGTAAAATTAATAAAATAAAAATAATTATACATAATACATAGGTATATTATACATGTATATAACACTATATATTGTATATAGACTAATTTAATTCTCTTAAAAATAATTAAAAATCATAAAAAATTCCTTGAAAAATAATAACTATTTTTTATTTTATTTCATTTTTAATTTAAAATTGTTTAATATTTTTAATTTATTTATATTTATTTTTCCTCATTATTTTGTCTTATAGCCTAATTTGTCCTACTCTAGTCCTCTCCTGATTGGTCCAGTGGGGATTGTTCACCGCGGTCAACTGGTCCCCCCAAACTCCCTTCTTGCCGAATCGGGTTTTTCATCGAGTTCTCCCAATTTCTACCACCCGATCCGATCTCCTCTGCCCCGAACCTTTGCTGCGAGCGCAGATCCCTAATGCACACCCAACACCAATCTCTGGGATCCGTACCTCGGTTCCCGGGTCATGCCACCCTCTTCCTAAACATGCATGCCTACATATACTTCATCTCCCCTCCCTTTTGTAGCACTTGTGGCTGCGCCACCTCCTCCTGTGAACCCTACCTTCTTTCCAGAGTGACAATGACAGTAAGAGAGGGCGAGGGGCTCTTTTCGAGCGTGGAAACCCCTAGGTCCGGTGAGGTGAAACTCAATCTCTGCCTCAAGGAGCCGAGCCCTTCGCTGTGCCGGCCATCGAGTATAACCCCTTGTGGACTCCGTCTACATTCCCAGGCACACTTCCATGTCTCCAGCTACCTCCATTACCACTTCTAGTCCATTAAATTCATCATTCCATCGCCGAACATAGCTCTGTCTATCATCCTCTATCCTTCATCGCTCTGACGTGTTCCGATCGACGTACACCCCATCTTCAACTGCCTTTCGCTTCTACGTTTGCTTCATGACCCCTCATGTGGTTCCAGCCTTCGGATTGGAGCTTATCAGCAGGTCGGATCCCTCACTTCGTGATGAATCCACGATTCATCGCCTTTATTCTTTTATTTTAGCATCTTTTCCTTAGTCAAATACCTGTAAATAACCACTAATTCCATAAAATTACCATTTCACATGCATTTGTTAATTATGCATTTTAACACTTTTTGTACATAAATAAAAGAATAAAGAAGAAAAGAAAAAGAAAAGGAGGTATTTATGCAATAAATACAGACTGACCCAAACCCCGAGAGAAGGTCAAGACTTGACCTGATCGACCAGGAATAAAGTAGGGAGAGATAAGGTTGTCTGTCAGAAAATCCAAAAAATATCTTGTACATATTTTTCATGTATATTTGTATAAAACTTACATTATTTTATTTGTATATAATTTGACCTCAAATCAATTATTTTTGTAAATAAAAGTTGTGAATAAAATTGTGTTATAAATAATAAAAATATTTGTAAAACAAAATAATGTATATATTGTAAATAATTACACCCAGAAAAAAGCCGTAATGCAATAATTGAAACATCAATTCCGGCTCCATACGAGCTCAAATTGAACCAAACTCACTTCCATAATACTGTAAATTAAATTATCTTTCAAATGGCTGTGGTTTTGTATTTTTTGGAGTTACAGTTAAAAAGTCGGTTTTCTGGGGTGTATTGTGCAGTTTACCCATATATTTATTATATATATTTTATTTTAATTTTTTATATAATGTATATATTATAAATATTGTTTTCAATAAAAATAAAAATTAAAAAAAAATAAAATAAAAAAATTTTGTATAAAAATTATTTCCTTATTTGCACCTATGTACATTATATTATATGTATATAATATATGTATGCCACTAACTTCCATTTATAAAATCCACCAAAAAAATTAATTACCTAACATTAATTAATTTATTTTATTTAATTCCGAAATTTGTATTTAAATAATAGATTTGGTGGATTTATGTGACTTAATAAGCTACCATATATGTAGATTTGATTACACACCTTATATGGCCACCATTATGGTGGAGAATTGATTTTCAATTAATTCATTTATTTATTTGATTTATTTATGCCGAATTTTGTAAATAATTATTTAATTTATTTATTTTATTTAATTAATTATTTTTAATTCACCCAATAAACACATTCCTTTTTTGTAGATACTTTCCTTTTTTTATTTTCTTCTCTTTTTAATGGGCTCCTCCTCCCTCATTCAAGCTTGATCAATCTTTGGAGAGAGAGGAGCCCGTTCTCCGAGACTTTCTTGTTGCAGAAGGGTGCCCAGCCTCCGACCCATTCGGTGACAGTGTTCGGTCGTCGTCGAGGCCATCACGACGTGTCCCATTCCAAGGTGAGATCCAACTTTATTTCCTGTCATTTGTTTTCGTAGATAGATCGTAGGCTTAATCGTTACTTAGTTTTTATTAAATTTTAGTTCTTAAAATCAAAATCGTCACCGCACCCTTTCCAACCCGAAACCGATTTTTCATCTCGACTCGTGATCCCTCCATCTTCACGTTCTATCTCACGCAATCTTCCACCTTCGGTCGCGCACGGTGACCGAAGTCACGGATCTATCCTCATTTCGCGGATCCGAATCCATGCACATCA